>JAOEGS010005285.1:77697-118192 GCA_025447755.1 Corythornis vintsioides
TGGAGGTGCCTTGCAGGGCACTGCCTCTGCTGAGTTTCTCTGGAGCTCAGCAGCAGGAGCACTGACTGAGGGGGAGATGCTCTGAGCATGGCCCAGTCCTGTTGGCTTCACCAAAAATGGATGTTGCACAGACAAGTTGCTCAGCTCTGGAAAGAAATGAGTTTATAGGCCCAGATACTGTTGAAGTCAGATGGAGTCTGTCGTTGATCTCAGTAGGACCAAGCACTGGCCCTCTCTATCTGAGATGTGGGGTAAAAAACCCCAACCCTTTGTCCCAGCTGAGTTGTGTAGAAGTGTTGCCATAGAAAATATTTTCATTTAGGTGGTGCAGGGAAACCAGAAATGCTCAGACAGCTGAATTTCCAACCAGCACAGAGAGGACTGAGTGAGTTCTGCCTCAGAGATGTATGTGTGATGTTGTCTTGGTGTTTCCCAGCTAGGTAACACTGGGAGGCTTGTTCTGGAGTCCTCTGGGCAATATTCCTGCTAACAGGGCCTGAATCCACAAAAGGTGCTTGTAGAAAAGAACAGGCTCTTTTCTTTTCCCCCCCTTCTGTGGCTGCACCTTGGGCATGTGCTGCCTGAAATGATCACAGTAGATTTCCCAGCCTGCTGCTTCTGATACCCACACGGGGCATTCTGTGTCATCCCATGGGCACTGCCCTCATGCTAGAAGATGCTTTTCCAGTGTACATGTGGTGATAGAAATCAAGCCTCTTTTATGCTACTCTCCCATTTTTTATAACATCTCCTTGGTTTATACTGTTTATTTTATAATTTAGCAATATGGTGGGTGTATATTAGTGCTGTTTTTCATGTATTGCACTGTACGTTGGAAAGTAACAGAAATGTCACAGGGAAGTACTTTCAAAACTAAAAAGATTTCTTTTCTATCAGGCCTGATTCTGATCTCAGTTATTCCAGTATCAATCTAGAATAATTCCACAGAAGGAAGTTGATGCAGATTTACAAAGATACTGCTGAGAAAAGAATTTGCCCTGGGATAGTCTTCCAAAAATACAATATTCATCCAGAAGATAAGGAAAATGCAGAGAGGGATGTGGGGTTTTCCCCCTGCTGTGGTTGATGCTCAGGTTTTTCTAAAGAAGCTAAAATATTGCAGTTCAGATGGTCGTAGAAGAAATAACTATATTTTGATTCAGTAGCTCAAAGCAATTAACATCTGTTTACATTTTCCTTTGAAATCTAAGCAAAAGAGAATCCACTAAAAGGAATTTTTCAAATCCTATGCAGGACTCTGTCCAAACAGTGAAAGGTTTATGAAAAGTTCACTACATATACTTTCAAAATATTTTCCTAGAGGTTAAAAATGATGCTTGCAAGTGATTGAACTATGTAGACAACTAATGAAATTGTGTGGGAATTTCTTTCTTGTAGATGAAAACATGCAGCTGTATTAAACATTTTAATACAAAGAATGTTTAACTAAAATTCCTGCAGGTGAATGGGTATTAATAAAGTGGAAACTTCAGTTTGCTTGAGGGACAAAAAGAGAAAAACACAGCAAAACAAAAAATCCAATGCAAGATAATGCTGTTAGATGCTGAGTTGATATCAATAAATGTCTTGCATCAGCTGTCACCAAACTCACTGGGTTTCTGTCTTCTCTGTTCATGGCACTTGATCATCCATCAGCTCAGCCCCTTATGTTGGGTATTAATGCACTTGGGTTCTGGTTTCTTTTTTAATGGAGTTTCAGAAATGTTGAGGTGGAAGAACTGGGGTTTAGGGACACTTCCAACTCAGGTCCATGAGGCAATAACTTTGAACAAAGCTCCTCCTCTTGGGTCTTTCTCTGAGGCTGAGCTGGAACTTCAAAATATGTGTTGGTGGTGTTCTCCTGGGTATTGGCTGAAGGAGATTGGGGTAGAAAGGTTCATGGCTGAGATTGCAGAACTGGGAATCAAGTTGTCCATCACAAACCTGTCACCACTGACCTACCTCAGCTGATACTGAAGTTCCTCAGGTCAGCAGCTGGAACCCTAGTGGTCAATGACACTAATCCAGTCAGAGCCATCATTGTGCAAGTGATCTTGTTTTCTTCAACCACCTGATGGGTTGAGCTTGCACTCTTGCTTGGCAAGCAATCACATCATGATGAGTTGACTTCATCTGACATGTATTTTGTCTGTCTTTATGGTCGTTGGAGGGTTTCCCTAGATACTGTCTGTCCCTTTGTTGTGCCTCTTCGGGATTTATGGAGTGTGTGTTGGGCAGGAGATTGGATGAGGTGAGCTCCTGAGGTCCTGTGATCCCACCCTAGCCTAGCTGCTTCTGCCAGCACTGCCTGGGGATGAGACCATGGTGTTTATCTCCTGGGTGCCCATTCAAGCCATATGCTTGCAAATCCATTTTTCTGTGTTGAAAGCTTCTGTGTTCTCTCTGCCTTCAAGAAGCAGAACATTCCTCCCTTCTTTGCCCTGCCCTTCTCCAGAGTCACCAGTGAGGCTGCTACCTGCTCACTCCTGTGTGAGAATCATGTTCTCCTCACATGGAAGGTGCAACCTGTCACCACGGGGTTCATTTCACTGATTTCAATAAAGGGATTTTTAGCAGCCCAGCCAATCTGGGGTCGAGCTGGGACACGGATCCTTTGTCCCCCTGTCTGGGGAGAGGCCAAGTGTGTGTGCAGAGTGGGACAGTGTCCTCAACCTGGTGAGATCTGTCTTTCTGAAGTGTGTTGTGTCATCTTTCATAAGTCTTAGCTACATTCCCTCTTGCTGGAATAAGCACTTCAGCATCAACTCTCTGCTCTAGGAGGGGAGAAATGGTACCACTGCAAATATTTCCCTGCCTTGGACAACACTGCTGGTTTCTTTTTAGCCCAAAGAGAGAAAAGCTGTTGTTCTTGTCTGTAGGAATGACTTCCCCACAGTCAGAGATGGAGACTTCTGTCCAAGCCTCTCTCCAGCGTGCTGACAAAGAGATCAAGACAGCCCTGAGGAAACTGGTGGACTCAGCATCACTGCTGGTGACTCTCCCCCCAGGCATGAGAGGAGGAGCTGGAGACTTTGGCCTTCCTGGGGCCATTCCATCAGACCACTCAGGAACAGCAGCCAAGCCCTCTGTGGTAGTTCATGAGGCCAGCACCCAAACTCAGACTGCTGGTAGGTTTGGCATGAGCTGTCCCACAAAAACATTGAACATGCCAATTAGGATTTTTTTTTTTCTCCTTGTTTTTTGGTTTTCATTGTGTTTTGAGCAGTTGAAGGTTGAGAGAGAGCATTCAGACCCAAGGAAATGTTGGGATCTGAGATGGGGTGAGGTTGGACATAAGTTTGGGGCAGATCTTTCTAGAAACAGGAGGTGTTTGAAAACTGTCTGATGTAGAGTTTGTGTAGAAGTGATTTGGGAGGTGGGAAAGGGGGTTTGCCTTTATTGTTTGCCATAAATGAGCTGGAAATGTATTTAACACCCCTATATCCCCTGTCAGGGACTTTCTAGGATGAGTACATCAAGTTCTCTTCCATTCACTGTTTGTGGGATTAAAACCAATGATGTGTGTGACTGTGTCTTGCCAGGAGATAGTCTTTTGTCTTTGCATTGCTTTTAAAATACCCTTCCACTCTTCCTGCTGCTTCTGCCACAGCAACTTGTCTAAGCTGCCTGTGCCAAGCCTGAGTAACTGTCCTGCATCAGTGTGATCTTGAAAGGACCATGTCAAGTAGCCTTCAGCCCTCAAACTCCAGATAATGTTGAAAAAAATAAATATATATATATACATTCCTGCCTAACACTTAAAAGTGTTTCATGGTCAGACCCAGAATAACTGCATAAAGAAGTTGAGAGGGCTTTAAAACCTTTTTCAGGAGGAAAATAATCATCTGGTTGAGCAAGATAACTCAAAGATCATATGTCAGTGAGCAGATTATTTCCTTAGTCATAACTCTAGAGAGAGCAGTGAGCGAGATGGTTTTGCAGTCCCTTCATCTGAGAAAACAAAATGTGTTATAAATACTATTTTATTGAATTATTTTAGTAAGATGGAGGCTTGACAACTGTCCTTATCATCTCATACTTTGAATAAAAAGAAGGCAAATATTTCCATAGTGCTGAAAATAAAAAAACTCAACTCCAACAACCTGGGATCTCTGACCATGATAATCAATTTTCAGCATCTTCATATTCTCCATCCCAATAGAGCTGGTTTAGGTGTTTTCTAGAAACTACTGCCCTAAATTCACACCATCCTCCCAGTTGTCTTGTTTCCACTTGTCCCTACTGACTGCCTGTCCAGTTTTTGTCTCTGTGTGCTTCCTTACAGCAAGGTGGTTTTGCCCAGTGTGCCACATGCCACTGTGCAGTCTCTCTTCTGTTATTCCAGCTCCTTGCTTCATGTGATCTTCTCAGAAGGGCCAGATTCTCCTCTTAGCCTCTAGGAGTGCACTCAGCAGAAGTCACCCAGGCTCAGTTCTGGCACAAGGCAGACTAGAGAGGACCCCAAAGACTTGCTTTAAGTTTCAGGTGTGCCCTCATAGGTGAGTGGTCTAACTTGTCCTATTTCTGCTGCCAGAAAAAGCTCCCAGGGAGACTCCTCCTGAAGAACCAAGTGTGGCAAAGTCCCACCCCAGTCCTCCCTGTGAAGACACAGCTGCTGGAGGTGACAGCCCTCGGGAACACACCATTCCTATCACCAGGTAAAAACCCATCTCAGCAGGCAGGCTGCTGAACAGGGGAGACTTTGCTGCAAGAAAACAAGTCCTCTGTGGTGTTAGAAGCAGGTGGTGACTTGAATTGATTCTTGCAGGTTTGGTATCCTTTCAAGATTCCTGTTCACATACGTTGTGCAAGAAGGATAGGAAAGGTTGGAGGAGGGAAATTAATTCCCCTCCCAAAGCAAAATTTGTCTGTCATTAATTTTAAGTAACTAATGATTTGTCTGGTAGTTAAACACACAGATCATGTGTCTCTGTAGTGACTATGAAATCATCTTTTCTCTTGGGCCTCATGGAAGAACATCACCAGCTGCTGGGGCAGGTGACTGGTACAGAAGAGAGGGAGATGTGCTTTGGGATGTACACAGTGAAGTTTACATTGAGACCACAGAAAGAACTTGTGTCTATAAGACTGAGGAGAAGACCCCAACGAGTAAGAAAGAACCTTCTCTCCTTTTCCCACATCCCCCAGCTGTCACTGTCTTCTCTTATGTTAATAACTCCTGATGACTCTTTTCTTCTTCTCTTTCTTGAGCAGTTAATTAAACAAAAAGAAGCAGATAAGTGTAAAGATGCCTAAAACTCATACCAGTATAAAGAAGCCCAAATACACTGGTGTGATATTTCTTGATGTGGCATTAAGTTAATGCAATATCTTAAATGGCCAGTCCTAGAAACCCCCATTTGAATCACTCAACCTACAGCAGCACCCAGTGCCTGCAGCAAACCCTTGTGTCTCACCAGGTCCTCCCTATATGCAAGTGACAATAGAGGATGTGCAGGTGAATTCTGGGGAGCCTGCCAAATTCCAGGCAGTTATTGAAGGAACCCCTGAGCCAACTGTTCTGTGGTTTAAGGTAAGCACAGGTTTTTTTTTTTTCCTGTCTGTTTCCATCTGAGTTTTTTCTGGTGCTAAAATGTCCTTTCATTCTTCCAGGGCACCTCCTTGCTGACAGACAGCAACAGGCTCCACCAAGGCAAGGAAGGAACAACCTATTTCTTAGTGGTGGACAATGCAGTCTCAGAAGATGGGGGTGTTTATACCTGTGTTGCCAAAAATGCAGGAGGGGAGGTTTTGTGCAAAGCAGAGCTTGTTGTACGTGAAGGTAATGTCATTTCTTTTTCAGCTCTAGGAGTTGCTTCAGCAGCCATTGCAATGGGCACTCTGTTGCAGTCATCTTCAGGTGCCCATAGGGTACCTGCTCTGCATCCCTATCCTGATGTATCACCAGTGATGCAGGGTCCAGTATAAGAGAAAATGATATAATGACCTATATATATATATATATACACACAAATGAGATGTATTCTTTATTTCTCTGCTTCAGATGACATGACCAACTGATAACAGTGAGCCTCAGAAATTAGTGGGGCTGTGTCTCTGGTTGTGTTCTGCATTTTAACCTGGATCTTCTGATTTATGCAGCCCCAAATGACAGGTTCTGGCATTGAATGAATTTTAGAGGAACTCTAATTTTTTCCCTGCCTTAAATTGTCCTGTAATAACTTTGCATGCTCCTAGCAAGGTATTGCTTGAGTATTAACACTTATATTCTTCATTTCCAAAGCTAAGAAAGACCATGAAGCAAAGAAAGTGGCTACCAGGAGGAAGCTCCATGCCCATTATGAGGTGAAGCAGGAGATAGGAAGGTAAATACATTTTCCAACCTCATAGTACCCCTGCCAGAGAGTATCCAGGTGCCCATCTGAGCTGCTGAGCATGTGGCACCAGAGGCAAAAGTGGGCCCAGCTCTGGAAGAAGTCTGAGAAGGTGAAAGTTCTTGTAGAAGTGGGAGGTTATCCCACTGCAGATGTGCTGGAAACACTCAGCTGAGGTTTCTGAGAGAGGTTGGGAGAATCCCTAGAACCCATGGCTCCAGGTAGCTCAAATCAGAGAAGATACCAGCCAGAAGCTGGTAGGATAGGTGCCCAGGTTTGTCTCCTTGGCAATGGGCATCACAAGCCCACGGTGAGCCATGCACAAGCACCGTATCTTGCATCACCCAAACCAGCTTTTTGCCCTGGTGTGGAATGGTTGTTAGTTTGGGTGGTGCCAGGAGAGGGCAACAGCACCTCACACGCAGGAAAATCAGCTACTTCTGGTGGAGACTTCAAGCTCTGAGCAGGAAGGAGCTGTCAAAAGCTGGGACCTGCTGTGAGAGGAGCTCTGAGCCACCTCTGAGCTGGGCTTGTCTGATTTTTCACCCAGGGGCTGCTTCAGCTTTGTGAAACGAGTCGTGCACAAAGGGAACAGAGTGTCTTGTGCTGCCAAATTCATCCCTCTGAGGAGCAAAACGAGGGCCAGAGCTCATCAGGAGAGGGATATTCTTGCCTCTCTGTCCCACGACAGAATCACCAGGCTCCTGGATCAGTTTGAAACAAGGAAAACACTGATTTTGATTCTGGAGTTGTATCCTTTTCTGTGCTGCTTATCTGAGCTGGCTGGAGAGTGCCAGATAGAGATCATTTATTCAATGACTAAGCAATTGGGCATTTTTAGGTTTTGCCTGAGCTAGAACACACACAATCTCCATTCTTCAGGAGAACATAGCAGCTCTGTGGGATCTTTGCTGAAGAAAGTTGTTTCTGCTGCATTAGGAAAAATCATGATAGAGTCATACAGTGGTTTAGGTTGGAAGGGACCTTTCCAGGTCATCAAATCCAACCTCTCTGCAGGGAGCAGGGCCATCTGCACCCAGAGCAGGGTGCTCAGAGCTCCATCCAACCTCCCCTGGGATGGTGCCAGGGATGGGGCAGCCACCACCTCTCTGGGCAGCCTGGGCCAGGTTCATGCTCCTGCTTGTAGGGGGCTCAGGTTTAGAGCAGCCAAATTCTGCAAGAAGAGCACTGCTGCATCAGAAGCTTTCATGAATTCCATGCACTTCATGTTCCCTGAGATTACCTGGAGAATTCTGCTGTTAGCTGGATACCCAGTGAAGTTGTTTTTCCTGATGCCACTGTCAGATGCTCCAGTGAAGAGCTCCTAGACCGTTTGTTCAAGAAGAGTGTTGTCACTGAAGCAGAGGTAAATCTCCTTTCTCCCCTGAAATCTAGAGCCATTTTCCTTTTGGAGTCTGAGGAATGTCTTTGAATCAATCTGTTCAAACAGAATCAGCTTTGACATGTGTTCTGAAGAGTAAATTGACTTTCTCTGGGGAATAGCTAGAAACAGTCAGTGGTTTCAGGATGTGGTTTAATGATCATGTTAATGTTTAGTAGACAGTTGATGATCTTTAAAGTAATTTCTAACCTTTTTCCAGTTTCTAACTGGATTTTCTAACCCTTTTCCAGTTTAAATGTGTTTCCTTGATACAAACCAAGCCAGAGTTGAGTTTGGGTTCAGTAAGTCAGGCAGTTGAACAGGCTCATCAAACTGGAGGATTTTTCTATCTCTTTTTTACATGTTTGTAGAATTGTTGTGGGATTTTTCACATGCAGAAGGGCAGGACAATGTGGTCACACACAAGGCACAACTCCATTCCACAGGGTAATCTTTGGTTTGCATCTTATTTCAACTGCAAATTTAATATAAGAAGTTTATTCTAGTTTTAAAAGCATTTCTAGTTCCATGTCTCCCTCCCTCTTAGACTAAAAATGTCAGTGGAAACAGGGACCCTCTTATTTACTATTAACGTGGAATAACTGATTTAATTTTTAGGTCAAATTGTACATCAAGCAAATTTTGGAAGGAATCAAATATCTTCATGACAACAACATCCTTCATCTGGACATTAAGGTACTGTGCAGTGGCAGGTCCAGCTTGTCACAGCCTGCTCAGGGAGTGGACATTCACTATTCAAACTATTCTTACTTACATCTGCAAACAGTGTCTGCTTTCATGAAAAGCTTTTGCCTTTTCTTTCATTTCATTTACTAGCCACTGAATATCCTGATGGTTTATCCTGAGAGGGAAGACCTGAAGCTTTGTGACTTTGGATTTGCTCAGAAGATCACACCCTTTGAGCCTCAGTTCAGCAAATATGGGGCTCCAGAGTTTGTTGCCCCAGAAATTGTTTCTCAGTCACCAGTGTCAAAAGCAACTGATATCTGGTAAACTACCTCCTTTCTAAAAAGCTTTTGCCCTAAGCAGCCTGAATTTCTATTTATTGGGTAATAAGTAAATGGAGTAACAAAATTAACCCAGGAAACTGAAAGTGAACACTGAGAATCCAAAACCCATCGGGGCTCTTTAAAGCTCCTGCTGTCTGTTTTGTTCAGCCATAATTGAACTCTGACAGCTAATTAATGCAAAGGAGCATCCTGGAGAAGATGAGCTTGATTAGAGGCAGCAAGGAGGGAGGATGATCCTAAAGGGCTTTCTAGAAAAGGCAAACAAGAAAAGTATTTTGAGTCTTCTCTTTCTGCGCTTTAAAAATGAATCAGTTGAGATCAATTTATTTTAAAAACTGAAGGGAAAAAAACCTGAAGGGTGAAAACAAAAGCTTTGGGGATTTGTTTTCCTTGAAAAGGTGAGGAGATGAAGGTGCAAGGGTGTGTAGTGGCAGGAAGAGAGGTTGTGTCCTTGAGAAGGATGGAGAAGTAGGGATGAACACCTGACATTTGTTTTCCCTCTCTCCTCAGGGCTGTTGGAGTCATCACGTATTTAAGGTAAATAAACCTTCTTGGAAAGCTCATTCAATGTCCCTGTGTCAGTCAGAGCCCTCCAGTACCCTCAAGTGAGTGACACAAATGAAGTGTGGAGTCCTCTTACAACAAGGGCAATTTCTGACGTGGTTTTCTCCTTTCCTGGTTGTCCAGGGCCTTGAAGACCCAACAGCTGCTCTCCTTGTAGCTGACACAGAGCAGTAGAGGAGGTTCAGTCCCCCCCTTGTCTCAGCCAACATCCCACTGTAGCTGTGCCAAACCAAACCCAAAAGTGTTTCAACTTCTGTCATTTGAAGAGAAAAAGAAAACCTGTTTTATTTTCTGGTGTTTCACAACAGTCTGACATGCAAATCTCCATTTGCTGGGGAGAACGACAGAGGAACCCTTCTGAACATCCAGAATGGGGAAATTTCATGGACCATCCCTGACTTTGTTCACCTGAGTGAAGAAGCAAAGGACTTTATCAAAGGGATCCTCCAGCAGCAGCCCAAGTGAGTGCACGTTTGTGCTTCTTGCAGCTAGTGTGCAAAGGTGTTGGGGTCTCAGCAGAGCTGCTGCTTGTTTGGCAAAGTAGAAAGCTGAGTGAGATGCCATGTGTTATGTCCTAATTTTTCTTCATTATTCCTTATTACCCAGCACATAATTTGGCAGTTTGCTAAATCAGCCTGCTTCTGGCATGGTAATGTCCTTGCTCCGTGGCCCCTCCAGGCAGATGAGTTAACACAGAGAAATGGGAAGAGCTGGGACTGCTGCAGAGGGAGTTAGGCAAGAATTCAGTAACACTGGCTACATTCATTAAGCAGTTTCAGGTACAAAAGGCAGATTGAAGGCACGAGGACAAGTGCTTGCTTTTTCATTTCATTCCTATTCCTTCTGCCTTCTACCAAAGCTACTTTTGCTCTGGCCACCTAAAGAGTCAAAGCCACTCTTAGGACTCTTCCCAAAGCCCTTGAACAGGCCCCCTGCAGAGGGGTCTTCTTGAGGATCTGCAGGGAGTTGCAGGCTGAAAAAAGGATCCTGCCCCTCTGCTCCCAGGGCTCTGGGGACACCCTCCTGCAGGGCTGGGGCAGCTCTGAACCCTCAGCAGAGCCAGGGAGCTGTTGGAGCAGGGCCAGGGGAGCCCCAGCAACGCTGGGAGGGCTGGAACCCTCTGCTGGGAGGCCAGTCTGGGAGAGCTGGGAGGGTTCAGCCTGGAGAGGAGAAGGGTCCAGGGAGACCCTGTGGCCTTTCAAGATTTCAAGGGGCCTGTCAGAAAGCTGGGGACAGAGCTTTTAACTGGGCTTGTTGTGACAGGACAAGGGGTGATGGCTTTAAACTAAAAGAGGGGAGATTTAGACACTGGGCAAAGTCACCCAGAGAGGTGGTGGCTGCCCCATCCCTGGCACCATCCCAGGGGAGGTTGGATGGAGCTCTGAGCACCCTGCTCTGGGTGCAGATGGCCCTACTCCCTGCAGAGAGGTTGGATTTGATGAGTTTTAAATGTTTCTTCCATCCCAAACCATTCTATGCACAGAAGTCTATGTGTGTGTCCACGTGAAGTAGGCAGCACCAGGAGCACCTTCTGGTTGCTGTTGGAAGGGACTTGCAACTAAACCAGTGATCTTTTCTCTTATCAGAGACAGGCCCAGTGCTCTGGATTGTCTTTCCCACAAGTGGTTCATGGTAAGTTTGTCCTGGTTTTTTATTAGAGTCATTAAAATTATTGAGCTTGGAAGAGACCTTTGGAGGGGCAGCTCTTAAAGCTGCTTTATATTGTTTGTTGGTTTGTTTTTTCTCCTGGCCTCCTACTTTCTGTCCCATGGAGAAGCTCAGGCATGGCTCTCCAGAGAGAGGAGAACACTTAGTGTTTAAAGGCCAAGATACCTTTCCTTTCAAAAGATAATTACTGACAAGAGCAGGTATAAATCTCTGTATAGAAACTGGGGCTTTGCAGAGCAAAGTTTTGGGTTTTAATATGATGCCTTGGAGAAGAGCTACAAATTAACCAAAAATTTAAAAATAAATAAAAAAGAGGAATTTAATATCATGCAGTGAACAGGACTTGCTTTTATCACTGAAAAGCTAGGATTCTCTACAATTCAGCCATGAGGGATTTGGAGCCATTTGGTCTATTGGAGCTTTTCAAAATGAAACCATATTGGAAGGAGGGGATCTTAAATAAATACATAATAAATAAATTCCCAGGAAATTAAATCAGGATAATTTTTAACTAATGCTTTCCCTCTTTTTCCCACCTGGCAGCACAATGTCCCACTTGAGGCAGCTCATTTCATTAATACCAAGCAGCTCAAATTTATTGTGGCTCGGAGCAAGTGGCAGGTGAGTTGGTCTTAATCTCATTTGGTTCTTTTTTATGTACATTTAATTCCATTTGCATCTTTTAAAGCTTATTTGGCTAGGACAGTGAACACAGCAGAGATCTCAGCATGGCTATGAGTGGAGAAAAAAGGCCAGGAGAGAATGGTCCATGGATGTGACAGAAATAAATTATCTAGGCTTTTACTGCCTGGAAATCACCTCATTTAAGGCAGGTTCCTGTAGGACATGTGGTTGCATCTAAATTAGGTGCCCTCAGCTGCCATTGCAGTTGTCCTGGCTTGCTGGCAGGCCCCAAGAAGGTCCCTCTTTTCTCAAAGTTCTATAAAATAATCAGATTTATTGTCTTCTGAAGATGCCTTGTTCTCACTGTTGGCTGTAAGGGGAGGTCAGCTGCTCCACTTCCACTCAGACCTCTCCCATGGCAGATGTTAGAGGAGATGAATCCACCTCCTGCAGTGGGGAAGGTCTTCTGTGGGTGTGAGTCACTATAGGTTGTGCTGCAGTCGATGGATTTAAGGCCATTTGCTGCAGCTAAGCTCTCATCTGATGTGTTCCATCAAAACCCCTTTTCCATCTGCATTGAGTGGCCAGATTGTCTTGGAATATCTCAAGCAGGGTCCTGCTTCACACACCTGATTCACTGTCCTGATTCACAACTCCAAGTGTGTCTCCTGAAGTCAATACAGTTTCACCCATTGAAAGAAGAGAAACACTTGGAGAGCAAATGAGGCCTGATGACACATGTGAAATGGTGGTGAAGTGCTGTTAAACCAGTCCCTGGGGGATTTCAGAGTGTAGAAGCTCACTGTGGTTTGCTTGCTTTGCCATCTGATGGTGCTGTGCTTCTGTTTTGCTTTCCAGCGCTCCCTGATGTGCTATAAATCCATCCTGGTAATGAGGTCTATCCCAGAAATCCTGGAGAGGACTCATGACAACACCTCCCTGGCCATCTCCAGACACCTCATTGAAGAAAGCACCTCATCCAGCACCAGTGGCTCCTCTTCAGACAATGAGAACTCCCATTTCCCCAAGAAGAGGCACTTTGGCTCTACACCTGAACTGCACTTGTCTGTGTTTGATCCCCCATGCCACCAGGAGCCTCCAAAACATGCCAGTGAAGAGAAGCACTCCAAATTCCCAGTGCCTCCAGTAAAACCCACGAGGAGGAAATATGCTGCCATGAAAGATGAGGTGGGGGACAAATCACCTGCAGGAAGCAAAGAGCTCATGGCAAGTGTCTTAAAGGAGAAAGAGGAGGGGCTCCAACCTGGACTTCCAGATGAAAAAGCAGACCAGTCCCAAAGAAGTGGTGCTGCTGCTTCATCAGGGAGAGCTTCCACAGAAAGTGCATCCCAATTACATCAGAAAGAAAAACCAGATGTATTTTTATCTGATAAGGAAAGAATTGAACTGGCTGGGGATGGGGCAGAAAAAGCCTCAGTCTGTGTTCCTAGACAGAGTGTCATTAAAAGCACCTTCTACAGCCAAGCAGCTGAGCTACCAGCAAGGGGCCCTTCCTCACCAGGCAGGGAGCTCAGAAGGCACCTGGACAGAGCCAGAAGGACTTTCAGGAAAGCTGGATATTCAAAGGTGCCCCTCAGTGGTCTCCGTGAGCCCCTTCTGGAGCAGTTTGAACTGGAAGAAGAAGAAGGAAAGTCAGGTGATGATCACAGGGAGGGTCTGCTTGGTTCCCTGACCAAATCAGCTTCATTTGACACTGCCAGGAAACCACCCCACCCTGCCATTGCTGGTGCCACCCGAAGCCGTTCTCTGGATGACTACAGGCTGAGAGCCTCCAGGTCACTGAGGGAACAAGATATTTTGGAAGAAGACTGTGATATATTGTCCCAAGAAGTTTGTCCTGAAGGCAGCGACCACTGTGACTCTTCTGCAGGGTCTGGCAAAGGGTGTTCTGTAGACACTTCAAAGCAGGAGGAACTTAGAAGCAGCAAGGGTTGTGCAGAAGAGCAGCCCTCTCCTTCCACACACTGTGAGGGGAATGGCTGCCCAGCTGCTGTTGTGCAACATCTAGATGGACTTCTAGTGTCACCTCACAAGAGCAAGAATAGGAAACATCTACTGCAGAAGTCAAAAGCTACTGACTTTGGGGAGTCAGTTGAAGATTTGGAAGGCAGAAGCCCCATTCTATCTGCCCAGTGCTCAGACATAACTGCATCACCAGCTCATGAAAGCATGGAGGGTCTGTCCTCCCCCAGCAGTGCCTCAGACACTGCTTTTCAGGAGGGCAAACAGTCCATTTCAAATCTCTCCCAGTCAGACACCACCTCCAAGTCAACCCCCACCAGTAAAGATGGTGTGTGTCTGCCCCAGGAGGCTGCCCACAGCTCTGACATCCATCCAGATCTGAAAAGTGGAAGTTTGCTCATCAAAAGGGCTGCCCCAGTTCCAGCCTGGGAAGAGAAAAGGCAGAAACATTCACAGGAGAAGGCTTCTGCTCACAGTGCTGCCAAATCAGACCTCACAAAACATGAAAGCTCTGCTGGTTTAACAGGCTCACAGACACAAACTGGTTCCCTTCCAGTATGTAAAGAGAAAAGTCAAGAACTTCCTGGTGTCCCAGCAACTGCTGTCTCTGTGGACAAACAGCCAGGGAGCTTCACTGCTCTGCAGACAGCTGATGAAGCTGCTCATCAGAAAATAAAGACCTATACAGAGGTGAGATCTGTCCTGGAGGATGAAGAACCAGGTATTCCAGGAATCATTCCTCCATCAGCCCATGATGGTGGAAGCCAAGTGCACAAGCAAGGTCCTGCTCACATAGACACAGCAGCAACCATTCTGAAGGGAGAGCATCTCACTGGTCCAACAGTCCCACCACCAAAATCCCTGCCACCTTCAGTCTGTGATGGAGAACAGCAAGGGGCACGGGCACGGCCAGCTCGTAGCAAGGAGAGGCTGGTTGCTCTGAGAGACAGCTCAGCTCTTCCCACTTCAGCCCATGAGGCTGAAATCCAGGGAGCTGAACCCCAGCAGGCTTCTGAAGGCAGTGGCAGGGTGTCTTCTGTTGATGTGGAAGGTGGGCCTCCAGGTGTCCTAACTGCTTCACAACCAGAAGTCTCTCCAGCTTTGGCCTATGAGCTCGTGTATGAGGAACATCCCGAGGTTTATGGTGAGGGTGGAGGCTCAGGGAGAGGAAGTTGGGATGCTGGAAAAACTGTCCCAGTGTTGGTCCACGGGGGACAAAGTCAGGAGCTGTCACATCACAGGTCTTCTTTTTACAGTGATGAGGAGTCTGCTGTGCTGGAGGGCTTAGTGGACGAGATGGTTTCCCTCTCTGAAGAGATGAATGTTTGGGCAGAGGCAGTTTCTGGAGAGGAGGAATGCAGGAAAAACCTCATTTCTCCCCCAGAGACAGACTGTGAAGGCTCAGGAAGCAAAACACCCACAGACACCTCCTTCCCTTCTCTACAAGGGGGCAAAAGAGAAGTCTCTGAGCTGGATGACCTTTCAGAACCCTATCTTGTCCTAAGTGAGGAGCCAGTAGTGGAAGGACAAGTTTCACAGATGGTACCTCATGAATGTGAGCACCTGGAGGACTTGGCATTTGAGAGTCCCACTTCCAGCCAAGTGAGTGTCTCCTCAACAGACAGTGTGGACACTGGGAAGAGACCCAGTCAAGTGTCAGTGAGCAAGGACACAGGTAAACACCCTGAAGTTTCTTTGGTGAAAATCAAAGACCTGTCAGATGAAACACCCAGTCTTGGCAGTGGACCCCCCAAATTTGACATATCAGAGGTGGAACCTGCCTACCTGAATTTCTCTGACTTGTATGACATTGTCTATTTTCCATTTGAGTTTATGAGCTATAGGAAGCCTCAGCCCAAACCAACTGGCAGAAGGTTTATACCTTTTGGTGACAGGTCAAGGTCACCTCCTGCAGGACACTCACACAAGGATAAAAGGCTCTGCATCAGAGAAGAGGCAGAGGACAAGAAGGGGAAGAAACAGTTGGAAATGCCTGAGGATTCGAAGGCACCTCACTTAGTAGCCATAGGAAAAGGGTCAGAGAGTTATAAAGAGATGTATGGCCCCCAAAAGGACTCGAGTGGGAAGCAGAAAAGCTCCTTCTACAAGCCAGGACTCTTTAAGCCCTATGCAAGGTCTCATTCAGTGGAGCAGGCAGCAGAGCAGAGCCTGAAGAAGAAAGTAAAAGCTTCTGTTGCCCATATTTCAAGAATCCTAAAAGGAAAGATCTCTCCTGAACCAGAGTCAGAAGAAGGTAAATATTTTTACTCTTTGCCTTCATAGATATGCTGCTACCCTTGGGCTCTGCTAAATCTGCCTTTTCCTTCCCCCCCTTCCAGCCTATCTGAGGCTGTGGTTAGACCATCATTGCTTCCCTGGCTGTGGCAGGTTATGGAATTCGTGTCCCTCAGCCCCACCAACAGTTACTGGCTCCTGTCAGTGTAGAATCAGCCCAGTCCATCTGCTGGTGGGAGTGGGAATGACCCAGCATGAGTTTGCCCAAAAGCAGATGAGGGCTGGATGACTCTTGGTGCAGTTTCCCCTGCAGCCACCCCCTGGCCATGCTTTAAAGCTAAAGTGACCAGGAGAAGCTGAAATCACTCCAGCTACCAAAGCTGGTGACAATGGACAAGAAAATCTGTCCTTCTCTGTCCTGTTCTTCCAGGACATCACTCTGCTTTCCACCCTGTCCCAGCCTTCCCTGGTGACCGAAGGCTCATTATTAAGGAATCCTGTTGAGTGCTGAGCTCTCTGTGGGGAACAGCAGAACTGTCTGCTGTAAACAGATGCCCTGGGGAGAAGGATGGCCCTGGATGACTTCTCATCCTTTCTTTAAACAGAGTTTGGAGAGCTGGGCAGTGAGGCAGCAGAAAAAGAGCTGCTAATAGGAGCTGAAGGATCTCTGAAGAGGAAATCAGCACTCTCAGCTTTCAAGTTGCCAAGCCTGATGCCAAAGGAGAAAGGTACTGCTGCTGCCTCAGCCTTCAGTGAGTTCTATCATGAAGTATTGCTCATGATACACTCATCATCTCATACTCATCATCCCCAGTGAATATGACAGTGCTGTGCAAGGCCAGCTTCTAAGGATGGATCTGCAGTGATTGTCTTGAGATGACCTGGAGCAACTCACACAATTTGACCTTTTTTCTCTTGTTCTCTAATCTTGCCTTGATCTCATCTCCTCATCCTTGATACACCAGCATTTAGTTTTGCCCCCATATTTAAGCTGTGCCAGAAGGAAACTCTTGCCCTGTGTTCTCCCTCTCCTCTGAGCTGTTCTGCTGCCACAGCTGTACCTGCAGGGCTGGGCAATGCAACTGTTCCCCATGGGCCTTCCAAGATCCATCTGGATTGCCATGCTTGAGCAGTTGCACTGCATCCATGTGACTAAATGGCATCCTAGAATTATGGAGTTGTTTAGGTTGGAAGCTCTGACATGGAGTCCAACCATTAACCCAGCACTGCCAAATCCATCACTGCCCCATGGCCCTCAGCACCACAGCTTCATGGCTTGAAAACCCTTCCAGGGGTCACAGGGACTCCACCCCTGCCTTGGGCAGCTTGGGACAGGCCTGGACAACCCTCCATGGGAAGAAATTGTTCACTCTCAATGGCTGTTTTTCCTCTTCTCTGCAGCACCTTCCTTCGTTGAGGAGCTCGTGGATCAGGCAGCAGCCGTGGGCCAGTGCGTGACCCTGTCGTGCCGGACGGCAGCTCACTCCTCCCTGCACATCGACTGGTTCAGAGGTGACCTTGCCATCCCACCAGGCACTCCCTAAACCCCTAGGACAGGGCTGCAGGGAGGGCTTTAAGCACCTTGGGAGAGCTTTGTAGGGTTCTCAGTCTCTCCTGTCTCCTGCTTTGCAGATGGGACACCTGTCCACGGCAGCAGCCGGGTTCTCATCTCAGCCACACTGAAGAACTTCCAGCTGTTAACTCTTCTCTCTGTCAGTGCTGATGATTTTGGGATCTACACTTGTGTGGCCACAAACTCCCTGGGCTCAGCATCCACTTCTTGCATCATAAGAAAAGCAGGTAAGAAGCAGCTACAGAAGGATTTCAAATACTTCTGCCCCAAAAAATGTGGCAGATAGATACATAGATATCTAAAGATGATTGCTTTATAGATAATGGTGATTGCTTTAAATTAAAAGGGGGAGATTGAGACTGGAGAGAAGGAAGAATTTGACACTGAGGGTGGGGAGAGCCTGGCCCAGGCTGCCCACAGAGGTGGTGGCTGCCCCATCCCTGGCACCATCCCAGGGGAGGTTGGATGGAGCTCTGAGCACCCTGCTCTAGGTGTAGATGTCCCTGCTCCCTGCAGGGGGGTTGGACTAGAGCTTGAAAAGTCTCTTCTAACCCAAAACTTTCTATCATTCTATGATATAAATAAAAAGAGTATCTGTACCAGGGAAATGCTGGGAGTAGAGGTTTGTGTCACAGCAGTGCTGTTGCTAACAGTCACTGGGTTTGTGCCTCCTCTCAACAGAGGTTCCTCCCAGTCCTCCAGCCCCTGATATCGTGGATGTCTGCAAGGATGGAGTGCAGATGGTCTGGAAACCTGTGGAAACCAACATCCCAGTCCATTACACTGTCCAGTGCAGGAGTGAAGGTAAAGTGGAGCACTGCCCTTACACCCTGCAGGGAACATCTCAATCTCTGTGATCTCTTCACCAGCTGGGTATTTGATTTTTATGCAGAAACAGCCTGATTTTAGCTCCCTGGTGTAGTTAGGAATGGAATTCATACAACCAGCATTTAATATCTGAAAGTTAGCTGTTGTGCTGGCTACATCAGCCTGGGCTCTGCACACTCACACAAAGGCTTTGTGAATCAAACTTCACGTGGAATTTGTGAGCAAAGAGTGAAGAGCTACAGTTCTGACAACATTAGACACCAGTGATGCCCAGCCACAGCAATCCACAGACACCAGCCTGCACCCAGGCCTTCTGCACAGGCTGTGGAGAAGGGTGGGCAATCCCAAAGGCAATTCATCCTGCTCTCCACAGCCACTGCTGCCTTTTCCCATCACTCATGCAGGAAGCTCAGGGCAAACAGCCAGGACAAGATGACAGGAGTTTGGCAGAGCTGCACTGTCCCTTTTGATCTTCTCTTCCAAGGCTTGGTCCAGAGCCTGGTGAAGGTCAGCAGATGTTTTCTTGTCGAGTTCCACGTACTCTGAATCAAATCCCCAAGCCCATTCAGTCTCTCTGGGGACTGGTGGTGATGTTGTTACTCCAAATGCTGTGTCTGATGGTAATTTGCACTGCAGTCAACACATACCTTTTGGATTCAGCCTCTCTGTGTTCCTTGTTTGAAGCTCCTGATGTATATTTGCATTACAGATCTCTACAACATTCCACTCTTTCCCCATATTCCCAGCACACAAGTAAAATTGATGGAAAAAAAACCCACAAACAACAAAACCCCAAAACACAACCACCCTAAATGAGTCCTAATGTCTTTCCTGTTTTTTTCTTGAAGATGGGGAGTGGACAACTCTTGCTTCTGACATTGCTGACTGCTGCTACTATGCCAAAAACCTCTCCAAGGGGTTCATCTACAGCTTCAGGATAGCCTGCACCAGTAAAGCAGGGATGGGTCCTTACAGCCACCCATCTGCCAAGGTGAAAATCACTGGGATGGATCAAATGGGTAAGATCAAATGCCAAGAAAACTTTGTTTTCAGATGTGGGTCCAGAAGTCAAGGGAAAATGAATCAAAATTCCACTTGGCTCAGGGTGGTTTGAGGTTTTCTCCTCTTTGGTTTACTTATTTAGAAGTCAATTGTTTTCTAATTCTGGGCAGAGTTAGGGGAAAATGTTTCAATACAAAACAAATAAATAATGTCAATATGTAAAAATAAATACATATAAGTATAGATAAAATATAACAATGAAATAAGAATCTGGAAATAGTAGATAAGCCACTGAAAGCACACTCATATTTTGGTGTAAGATGATGAGAAAACAGGTTTGGGACAATGAATGTGCTCCTGGAGACATTGATCCATTGGTGTAGATCCAGTGAAAACCCTGGACCTGCTCTTTTTGATGTACTGAGCTCTAAATCCAGTAGTTAATTTCTGTGCTCTGGTGTTTGCTGATGGGAATGATCACCCTACTGTGCTGTGGTTTTCAGCTGTATTTTGTCTCTGAGGTTAAAAAAAAAGCTTTGTTTACTGTTTGTTTGGCTTTTTCCCACCTGTTTGAATGCTTTGCACTTCTCACATGTTTTTCCAATCAAGATATCCATAACCCCCCAGCAAATCTATCCTTGTAGCAAAGGAAGTATCCTTTCTGTCAAGAGGTGAAAGGATGCTCTAACTGGAATTTCCTCCCAGTGGAGAACACTATTCTGTAAAAAATCAGTTCACAGAGCTATTTTTAGCTCACCCTAAATCCTCTGCTTTCCTTTGGCCCAGGATCCATCACCACATCTCAGTGTGCCCAGCATTTCCAAGCAGATGCCCTCATGTGTCAAGGGATGGGTTAGTATTTCAGGGAGCATTTGGACACAACCCCAATCCAGAACCACAGCAGCAAGTTCCAGCTGCTTCCCTGAAACAGCCCACAAAAAGAAGTTGCTAATTCTTTGTCAGGGTCTCATTTTGTCAGTTGTTATGTGAGAAGATGAGAATCAGTAGCTGAGATGTCATCTCAGGTTGGAAAAGACCTTTAGGATTCTTGAGTCCAACCATTAATCCAAAATAAAGCTTCCCAATACAGTTACATTTGCTGTCAGTTTGAGCTGTTCTTCTCCTTTGGTATTTCCTAAGACACTGGAGTAGTCCTGGAAAAAGTTTTTGGTTTTATTTGTTTTAAGATTAGGACCCTAAAATGCACATAGAAAAAAAACCCCCACATTTTAAATTCTTTGAAAATATAGTTGGTTATCAAACATTTGTGTCAAATATCAAACTAAATATCTTAGCACCCAATGTACAATCCATCTCATAGATCCTGGAGTGCTGACCCAGGGAATTACTGGGTGGACAGTCTGGAATCTGCTGCATTAAATAGCACTGGGTGCCACAGCTGCAGCCAACCCACACTGGAGAAGACTGGAGCCTGGAGAAGGCTCTGCTGTCACCTTTGTCATTGCCCCTAGGCAGTGGAGGGTGGCTCAGAGAGGCTCCAGTTTCCACACAGAGGAGTTTCCCATGTTTTTTGCTTTGCAGAGCTTCGTGCTGCAGTGCAGAGCTTCCCAGCAGCTGCTGAAGAAGAAGGTGAAATAACAGCACCATCGGAGCCTTTCCCAACCTACCAGACCTATGCCTTCCAAACAGAGATCAAAAGGTAACCAATCCAGCCCTCAGCCAGCCAGGGGGAAATGGAAAAGTGTGGAAAAGTCACTTTTATCTGTGTGCTGCTCAGCTGGTGTCCCAGGGTTTTGTTGCAAACTCCTCCACAGCGATGGGTGCAAAGCCAAGCTCGTTGGCTGGGCGACCTCAGCTTGGCTTGGGAGGACTTGGTGTGGATTTCCTGGGAGAGCAAAAGGGTGGGATATGGTGAAGTGAGGCCAGGGCTAACAAAGGCTCCTCCCCTTGTTGCATCAACTTTTGTAGCTCCCAGTTGCAGGGGTGGGATGTTAACTTTCTGTTCCTAGAAGACAGGCACCAACTTCTGCTGCCACAGGGGTGGTTGCTGGAGGTGGGATGAGGCACCTTCTCCCTCTCCAAAGCTCTCACTCCTGTGGTGTGAAGTGGCTGTACAATTTAGAGACAAAGGAGGGTGTGGAAACTGTGACAACAGATGCAATGACCCAACATCAGGCACAAGCACCACGTGGGATCCTGGTGGTTTTGAAGAGCAGAAGCTCCCAGCTCTCCAGGAGGAGCAGAGAAGTTTAACTTGCCTTTGTGTTCCTTTGCACCAGGGGACGTTTCAGCATCGTCAGACAGTGCAGGGAAAAAGTAAGTGGCAAGACTTTAGCAGCTAAAATTATCCCTTACTGGCAAGAGGACAAGCAGACAGTGCTCCTGGAATACCAAATCCTCAGGAAGCTTCATCACACCAACATAGCTCAGCTGAAGGGAGCCTACGTCAGCCCACGGCACCTAGTGCTGATCCAGGAGATGTGTGTGGGACCAGAGCTGCTCCATGCCTTGGCAGCACGGTAAGAACAAGCCAGGAGGAAGGGGTTTCCAGGCAGGACTGGTGGAGGGAGCCTCAAAAACCTCTGCTTCTTTCCCCTGACAAACTGGATCATCTCCATCTGTCCTGGTGCTGCCACTGCCCATGGGATTTGTGATGCATTTGTGCTTCTTGTGACATAAAATAATGATTTGAGTTGAGTAGGAGACAATGGAGGGCCACCCTGTTGAGATGTTGGAAGCAGCTAACAGTAGCTGATGTGAAACCTGCTGGTCCATAACGTGGAGATAAATGTGGCTCAGGAGGCCTCATTTCTCCTCCATGTTGTTTCTCACAGCAGCAGAAAATGGATCTGCCTGATTGAGGGAGAGGGAATGGTGGGCATCAGATCTGCACTTTGATGTCTCCACAATCACTGCTTGCTCTGCCAGGCAGCTCTACACCCTCCTGAAGCTCTTGCACCTGTAAACTTGACTCACAGTATGGAGCAGCCTCTCCCTGTACAACAGATCTGCTAAAAGAGAGATTTTTCTTCTTGACCCCCCAGGGCCTCTGGGAGGATGCAGGGGAGGATGACTGGGTGCAGAATGGTGCTGTTCAGCATGCAGAGGGGACATCTCTGGTTTCTACCCCCCCTTTCTTTCTTCTACCAGGACATCCTACTCTGAAGTGGAGGTCAGAGATTACCTGTGGCAGATCCTCAGTGCCACTGAGTATCTCCATGCACACGACATCCTGCACCTGGATCTCAGATCTGAAAACATGATCATCACTGAGCCCAACCTGCTCAAGCTCCTGGATTTTGGCAACGCACAGTTCTACACACAAGACCAAGTTATTACCATGGACAAGTGCATGGATTATGTTGAAACCATGGGTGAGTACCAGAGTTCAGCCACAGCAACCTTGGCCTTGGGTGCAATCTGTGGTAAACAGAAAGACAGAGCCATAGGGCAAGGCAGCAGTTGGCCCCAGCAAGTCAAGTCTCCTGGGTGCTGCCCTCCAGTAACAGTGGAAGTCTGTGGGAGCAGCTGGTGGTGACAGCCACCTGCAGAACACAGAGGACAATGCCAGAGGTCATGGCCAGCACTGCTCTGGCTGCCATCTACATGTCCAGAGCTTGGGGCCTGATGTTCTCAAGATTTCACTGCAGTCATCACCCATGAGAGTGTCTTACCTCAACCAGCTCCCTGTACTAGAAGCTTTTTCTCCTTCTCTCTTGGGAAGGTAGCAAAGCATAAAAGTACCCACAGCTTTTGTGCTGGTCTCAGTGCACTGGCTCACTCCAGTTTGCTTTTCTAGCTCCAGAACTGCTGACAGAACAAGGAGCCCTCCCCCAGACTGATGTCTGGTCCGTTGGAATCACAGCCTTCATCATGTAAGTTGGATGTCAGGGGTGTCAGCCAGGGCAGGTGCACTGACTCTGAGAGTTCACCTCCCTTGTGTCCCTCTCCTTGGCAATGCTGCAGAAGTCTGAGTGATGGAGGGGATGGAGCTGGCTGCACCATGCAAAGATGCCCAGTCCCAGCAATGTCTCTATGTAAAGTAAGGAGGTTGTTTTACAGCACAGCAGCAGCTGCTGGTGTTTCTCACTCTGCCTCCTCTGAAAAGCCCCATAACTTTACTCAGAAAATTCAAATTACACAAGGGGCAAAGCAGATGAAGTCATGAAACCTGTGAAGAAGAGTGGCCTTTGAGGTTTTGTTTTCACATATGATATTTCTGTTTATTGTTGTGATCTTCCTCTCACTGTTGGGTGGGGATTCGTGGGAGAAAGAGCAACTCCTAGAATCATAGAATGGTTTGGTTGGGAAGGAACCTTTCAAGCTCATCTAGTCCAACCCCCTGCAGGGAGCAGGGACATCTGCACCTAGAGCAGGTTGCTCAGAGCCCCATCCAACCTCCCCTGGGATGATGCCAGGGATGGGGCAGCCACCACCTCTCTGGGCAGCCCAGGCCAGGCTCTCCCTACCCTCACTGTAAAGAGTTTCTTCTCCAAGTGATGCCCTTCATGCTGATCAGTTCTCTCTGGGGCAGGTTGAGTGCCAGCTACCCTCTCAGCTCCGACGTGCCCTGTGAGTTCCTCAGAATGACCAGGAAGGGCAAAGTGAAGCTCACGAGATGCTACGCGGGGCTCTCCGGGGGAGCTGTGTCCTTTCTCCAGAGCACCCTGTGTGCAAACCCCTGGTGAGATGCTGGCTGCTCCCCCAGCAGCTGGTGCCCATCTGCCCATTGCTCCTTCCTTCTCTCCATTTGCAAGAAGCCTTCTCACCCAGCATAGGTCCCTGACTGTCCTTCTCACTTTTCTCTGTCCTAGGGGAAGACCGTCAGCCTCGGAGTGCCTTCAGAGCCCGTGGCTCCAGGAGACAGGTTTGGACAACAGGCAGCAAGCACTGGTTACCTTCCCCACCACCAAACTGAGGAATTTCCTCATGGAAAGGGAGAAGAAGAGAGGCCTGTTGTGCTCCAAGTATGGCCTCATGATTGCACAGTGAGGTGGGTGCAGAGTCAGATGTGAATTGTCTCCCTCTCCCCTCTTGAGCTTCGCCTTCGAGTCCTGCCAAGTTGCTGTGCATCAGCTGAGCTGGAGTAACTCTTCTCTTCATGAGAATCCATCCACAGATGGCTGTTGCCACGAGGTAAGAACAGAAATACAGTCTGAAAACGTGGCTCAACTGACTGACAGTAACTTGACAGCACATCTATGTCCCCTGGCTCCACGTTCCCTGCAAGAACCAGGGGAGATTTCTGAATGGGACAATCTACCAGCCACGGGGAGCTTTGCAAACCCTTCCCTGAGGTCAGAAAGGCTCCACGGGTACAAATGGGCACTGACTTCTGCCCCTGGCCCCAGGATGTGCTAACCAGACAGGTTTTCAGGTGTCACTGCACTGCTCATCCCATAGTCACCACCACAGCAAGGTTCGAGGGACAGTCATTTTCTTCTCAACCTCCATTAATTTCTTCAGTTTTCCTTACAAGATGCAGTCAGCAGGAGCTTTCTCAGAGCCCTGGCTGGCTGTGTTTGGAGGAATGAGAACAGGGAACCAGTTCCTAATATGTTACAATTTAATAAGTGATGCTTTTCACCCAGAGTGGACTTTTCCAGCATATTTATCCCATCTTGCTCCAAACCTGAAACTTCTCAGGATCCTGGATCCCTTCCAAAGTCACTTCTTTCCAGTCAGGTTTCTCTTGGCACAGGCTAGTTCTTTACTCTTGCTGGTGCCCTTTGGGATGGAAAGCTCAGTGCTGAGGGACAACTCACCTAAGCATCAAACTGAATTGCAGATGAACTCATTTGGAGCTTTCCCACTCTTCCATACAGGACTCAAATGAAGTGGTTTATTGTGGGTGTTTTGCTTCTCACCACTGCATGCATCTGAGCATGTCTGAAATCATTTATAGACTCAACACTGTTCAGTTAAATAAACCATTCTGACAAGGAAGTAAAGCCAGATTTTTCTGCTGAATCACTGTCATTGTCCTTATTTTTATATCCCTTTCCCAAGCTCAGTCTGTGTTTGTGTAGCACCCATCCCCCACCCCTCAACTCTGACCTGGGGTCCCTACAAATGATAACCACAAGTACACACTGTGAATATCACAGCAAGGGAACAACCTTCACTCAAACCTTCCACACACACACAAAAAATCCTCTTGCTGGAGTCCTGGGAGGAGGACATCACTTGGCCAGGATGTCACTGTGGCTCTGACCTGGCCAGCTATCCCACAGCATCCCTGGGCATGGTTTGAAGCTTCCAATGGCCAGAACATGGGAGGAGCTCCAGCATCACTCTTGGTAGCAGAGCAAAGAAATTAACCCAGAGGTGACCAAAAAAAAGAGGTGAGAGCCATAGAGGGAACATGGGATGTGGTGGAAAGCTGCTGGAGTTGTTACTGGAAATGTTCACTGTCATGCAGTCAAAGGTAGGTTTTCTTTCTGCCTGAAATTCCAGCACCACAAGGTCTGGACTAATGCCCTGCCTGGCAGTACAGGATAGTTTCCCCTCAAAATGTGGTTACAACATCACCCTGTCCTTTGCAGAACAGAGCAGGTTCTGGATTTGGTGCATGGACACATGTGAAAAGTGTTTGAGGTTCATTCCTGGGTCATACAGAGTCTCCAGAGTCCAAGGTCAGCACTGAAATCAGTGCTCCTGGCTACTCCACTTGTTTGCCAGCTGCTCTGGACTGATCTTTGTTTAACCCCCTACCCCTTTATCTTCCTCCCCAAATCCCCTCCTCCCCTTATTCCCACCTTTAGTTCCACCCCTAGTCCCATGAAATCCCCAGATGCTCTTCCCTTGCAGGTCCTAAGGTGCCCTCCCTCCCTTGACAGCAATTCCCCCTTAGTCCAGGTGGTGACCCCAGAGGGCTGCTCCCAGTGCCACACAGTCTCAGCCCAGGACCATGGGGCTGATGGCTCCTCTGGGACAGTCCTGAGAGGAACCTGGACAAACTCTCCTTCCTTAATCTGAGTTCCTGTTCTCCTCTGGGTTTTTTCTGAGCTGATGGCCACCGTGGTGGGGCTGGGAGTAGCCTGGCCAGGGGCTCTGTGTCTCTTGCAGCTCCTCTGTGGGTCTTTGGTTGAGCTTTCACCACAGAACCCAACACCACGCTAACCGGAGCTGCAGAGCAGAGGTTCACTTGAAGGATGTAAAGAGAAGAGCCCCGATAACCATGAAGCAAACAAGATGGTACCAGTGCTGGACCTGCAGAGATCTGATAACCATGGGATCAAGCCTTTTATTTCCCAGGGAAGAGCAGAACTCTGCCCAGGTCAGAAGCGTGGCCGGTACCGGAACCGCACGTCATGGACGGGCTGCATGGTCCCGAATCCCCAGCGCCCCACATCTATGGCTGGGATCTCCTGTTCTCCATCCACCAGTTCCAGGTCATAGTGACTCAGCATCAGGAACACAAAGAGTTTCATCTCGGCCGTAGCGAAAAACCGCCCGGGACAGATGGACACTCCTGCTCCCCAGGGCATGGTGAAGTATTTCAACCTCTTCCCATTTTTGTAGAAGTCCTTCTTGGTGCCATCAGGGTTTAGGAAGCGGTCAAACTGGAATCTGTGAGGCTCAGGGTGGATTTCTGGGTTCATCTGCACAGAGAGGTGTGGGAACAGAGCCACCCTGTCTCCTTTGCGGAGGGTGAACTCCGTCCCGCTGCTCGTCTTGAGGGCCACGTCCTGGAGAACAGCTCTGACCAGTAACGGGGCTGCCACCAGCCTCAGGGTCTCCTCCAGAGCACTGTCCAGAAGGGGAGTCTGGTTTAACATGGCCCTGGTGATGTTAACTGGGGGACTCCCTGGCTTCGCTGCCTGGCCGTTCTCCCTTAGGACTTTATCCACCTCACCCCTTACGGCCTTCATGGCTTCTGGATGTTTCATGAGATACAAGAGGAGCCAGAAGGCAGTGGGGCCAGTGTTGCCCTGGGATGCCCAGAGGAGCATGAACATGAAGCGATCTCTCATGTACTCGGGGACGCTGCTTTCAACCAGCAGCTTGTCCTGCTCGCTTATCCACCCGCTGACATTGTCCTTCTGCCAGATCTTCTCCGCGGACAGAGCGCTCCAGAAGAACCTCTTCAGCCTTTCAGCTTCTATTTTATCCTTGGGAGGCAGCACGGAGTTAGTTAGTTGAGGGAAGAGGCGGTCGTACCTCCGAAACTCACGGAAGAGCTGGTCGGAGTGGCTGCGATCGCGCTCGGCAGCCGCCTCCCTGTCCGCCCCGCGGCGCGGCTCGGTGCCGTACAGAGCCAGGTACCCAGCCCTGAAGACAATGTTGTAGCAGTAGTGGAAGAGGTTGTCCTCTTGCCACCCTCTCTTCTCCTCTCCTGAACCCGGGTTGGAAAAGAGCAGCTTCCGAAAGTTGTCCATGGTGGCTTGGATCATGAGGGTGAGTCCATCTCCCATCAGGTGCTTGGTGCTCGCCACTTGCAAGATGATGTGGCTGCCCTCCGTGGGCTTGTAGCCAAAAACCTGCAGCACCAGCTTAGCTGCGAAAGCCCTGAAGTCCAGTTTAGACCTGGACTCCTTGACGATGGCCCCAAAGCAGAAAGGATCCATCACGAAGGTGAAGTAATAACCACCTAGCAGCACCGTGAAAACATCCCCGTGTTTCCTCTGCATCCTCCGGAGAAACTTCAAGCTGTCCTTCCTGAACTCCAGCGCATGGCCCAGCCAGGGAACCCTCCCTTTGTCCAGAGGCGGCTCACCGGGGCTCCGTCTGCGGAACGCTCCCAGGAGGTAGAGCCCACCCAGCAGGGAGGCTACCAGGGTGCAGAGGAGAATCACCCCCAGTGCCATCAGAGCTCTGGGGGAGCCCAGACCTGGAGCCTGATCTTTATTCCCACCCAGCGGTGGATCCGCAGCCGCTCAGCCGCTGACCCCGGTGCCCATTGGCAGCAGGTGTTTGTCTTTCCCCCGCGGGGAGCTCTCAGAGCCTCTCCCTCCGTGGGGTTTAAGGTGGCAGGTGAGTGGTAAAGTTGGAGTTACGGGGCTGCTGTGCAGGCAGGTGGGTTCGGGAGTGTTCTGGGCAGCAGCTTGAGCAAATTCACTTGCCAGGCTGCAGGGAGACCAGGGTTGGGAGGATTTCACTCCGTGGATTCTGCCTTTGAGATCAGGCTATGGCTGTGTGCTGTGGGATGAAAACAGGAGCAGGAGTGGGTGCTGGAAATGCTGCTGGAAATAACCTTCCCTCGGTCTTGAGCTTACAGCTGAGCTCCTTTCATCTTAAAAGCCAAGAGAAGGACAAGGCTCCAACATGGGTGTTCTCTGGGGCACAGTCCCCCATGAGTGCTCTGCCAACAGCCACTGCTGACCCCTGTGAGGACAAAGCCAGGCAGAGCTGTGTCCCCTGCCAGGAATGAGAGCTGGAATCGGGTGCATTTGCTTTGCACCAGCTAAGTCCAGAGTCTGCAGATGAGCAAAGCCAGCTCCTGGCTGGAGAGCAGCAGCACCCAGGAGGGTGGCAGCACTTTGCTGAAGAAACCAGCAATGGAGCTGGTGAATGGTCTAGAGAGTAAGTCTGGTGAGAAGCAGCTGAGGGAACTGGAGTTGTTCACTCTGGAGGAAAGGAGGCTCAGGAGACCTTCTGACCCTGACAGCTCCTGACAGGGTGGTGAGAGCCCGGCCCAGGCTGCCCACAGAGGTGGTGGCTGCCCCATACCTGGCACCATCCCAGGGGAGGTTGGATGGAGTTCTGAGCACCCTGCTCTAGGTGCAGATGTCTCTGCTCCCTGCAGGGGGGTTGGACTAGATGAGCTTGAAAGGTCCCTTCTCACCCAAACCAGTCTGGGATCCTATGATTCTGTGATCTGTGCAGCCAACCACAGCAGCTTCTGCCCCAGCCTGGACGGGGCAACCCCCTCACACAGCATGGAGGGTGACCTTGCATGGTAAGAGGGGTAAGAAAAGCTGTTTTCTAAGGCAACAGGGCAGACAGCTCTGAGCAGCACAGGACAAGCTGCTTACACACAACCAGTCCCTTCTAAACCCCCTCCCCTCCATCCCCCCCCCTCTGCCCTTCCCCTGAGCATCCCTCCAGGAGTTTCACACAGTCCCACGAGCTCTGCTCTGTGTGGGATCACAACCCTCATCCTGGTTTTTGCTTCCCAGCTGCTCCCCACTCCCTCCCAGTGTGACCTGACCTGTGGAGTGAAGGCCACATCCCAGCATCAGCTAAATATTTATTCTGTGTTTCTGGCTTTTTTTTTTTTCTTTTTTTTTTTTTTTTAAGGAAAGCTCCCAGCTTTTGTGTTTTGGAAACATTCTGTAGCAACGTTGACAAGAAACATAACAGCAGTGAAAACAAACCCATAATCCTAGAGGAACTGAAAGCCCCTCTCAGTCCAGTAACTTTGTCAGGCAATGAAACCAAGGAGATGAGTGGTTTAAATTCTTTATTTATACACTTCTAGGCAACTTCCATGCTCAGTAGGTCTCCAGGCTGGGACTGAACGTTGTTGCTGATCAGACAGCAGTGTGCCCAGGCAGCCAAGAAGGCCAACAGCACCCTGGCTTGTTTCAGCACCAGTGTGGCCAGCAGGACCTGGGATCATGGTTGTGTTAGGTAGATGACTGGATAATCTTGGAGTTCTTTTCCAACCCTAATGATTCTGGGGTTTAGTGGAGACCTGGCAGTGATGGGTTGAGTGGTTGATCTCACTGGTCTTTTCCAATGATTCTGGGATTCTTTGGATCTTAAAGCAGCTGATGCTTGAACTGGTCTGTACTCAAGGACCTGTCCCCCAGCCAGAGTTTGCTGCTCAGCAAACCCAAGTGGGCCTTTTATGTTCATTCCAGTTACACCAGAAACAAATCCCACGCGTGCTTTTCCAATCCCAAGGTGGAAAATTCCTCATCTTCCTGTCAGTGCCAGGATGAAGTATCTGGCTGTGGGCTCACACCAACTCCATCGTGTGGCCAAGCTCAGCAAAGTCCAGCAGAAGGGTATTTCTAGATATTTCTCAGACACGTGTGACACTCAGTGTTTCCATCTCAGCTGCATATCTGTTGCAAGACTGGCTGCTGTCTGAGGGCTGGATGTCAAAGAACCTGCTTCTCCTGGCAATGGCCTGAGGGATCTTCCAGAGGTACAACCTGAACCTTCTTCTCACGAAGGCGTAGAGCAAGGGGTTGAGGCAGCAGTGGACAAAGGACAGGCTCTCTGTCACCTGCATGGCATAGTCCAGCTGCCTGCTGCTCTCACAGCCCCCCAACACCCCGACATCCTGCAGGGAGTGAAGGATCAGGACCACGTTGTAAGGGGACCACAGGCCAAAGAAGACACACACCAGGGTGAAGACTAAGCAGAGTGCTCTCCTGGAGCCAGGCAGCTGGGAGCTGCTGAGGACACACCCTATGCGGGAGTAGAAGAAGGTGATGAAGAAAAAGGGGCAAAGGAAACCCAGGAGGTTTTGGATGCCCCTGAAGAGGACTTTCCAAAACAAGTGTTTCTGGCCGTAGTCGTGAACACAGATGGTGGTTTTGTTGAGGGTTTGCCTCGTGCTGGTGAAGAGGCCATCAGGAATGGAGAGCAGTATGGAGAGGATCCAAAGCACTGACAGGATGAGGGTGGATTTCCTGCGTGTCAGGGAGCTGTGAGGAGAGCAGGAGTGAACTATCTGCAGATACATGTCCAGGCTCATGCAGCTCACAAGGAAGATCCCACTGTAGAAATTCACAGTGTACATGGCATTTAGCAGCGGGCACAGCGCTTCCCAAATGACCCCCTGAGAAATGTACAGAGCCCAGAAAGGGAGGGTTGGCAGCAGGAAAAAGTCTGAAACCACCAGGTTCAGCAGATATACCTCAGTCATCTTCTTCTTCCTCTTGATGTGCATGAGGAGGACAATAAAGAGAAGAACATTCCCGGCCAACCCAACCAGGAAGACCACGGTGTAGAAGGATGGCAAAAATACTCTGCTAAAGCTGAGAACCTCCTCCTTGCTGCAGGGGCTGTACTGCTCATACTCTTCCTCATCCAAGTAGTCATACAGGTAGCCACTGGAATTGTCAGCACCCAGCAAGGTGGCAGTAGTTGTTGTTTCCACCTTTGAAGTCGTGTTGGAGAAGTCTGGGAGTGAAAAAGAAGGGGATCAGACCTTTGTTCCCACCCCCAGGGGAAAGGCAAAGGTGACATCACAGAGGGTTTTCCTCCAGTTCCTGGGTGTAGATCTCTGCCACCTTCTGGTGGTGTGTGTCCTGCTCTCCCTTTGCCAACAGCACGGGCACAGATGTCTACACATCACAAAAAGATTCTGGTTTCCTTACTCCAACATGTCACAACTTGACAGTAAATGAGCAGGTTCTCCTCTGACATGACTCCTCTCTTCCTCCTGCCACCACAGACAGCTTCTGAGGAAGTTTCTGCTCTAAGTGATGGGAAATCCACCACCACAGCTCCCTGGGAACTGCTCTAGAGTCACCCAGGGTGGCCCTTGAGAAAGTGGCACCTCGATTCTCAGTGAAGCAGAATCTGCCACCAGCACTTTGATGGTGGTGGGGTTGCTCCCAGAGGTGAAATGCTGAAGATCTCACTGCTCCTGGTGGGACACTGGCCACTGGCAGTGCCAACTCTAGGGCACCAAGCCACAGATTCTTTGAAAAGGTTTCAGTAAGTGGAAAATTTAGAATTATAGACTCATAGAATGGTTTGGGTTGGAAGAGACCTTAAAGATCACCCAGTTCCACCTCTGCTTGCCCTGGACAGAGACACCTTCCACTAGACCAGGCTGCTCAGAGCCCCATACAAGGTGAGGAGAGGTAGGCAGCAGAATCAAGGTTAGAGGCAGAGGTTTAGCAGGAAGGATGGTGTTGGAGTCAGCCCTGTGTGAGATGAGGTGTGGGGTGAAGCTGCTGGCTGAGGAGGGTGGGTGTGGTTGGCTGCTCCCCAGGACCATGGGCTGACAGCAGCTGCAGTTCAGATTTCAGGAAATGGTGACTGATTTGAGGAGCTTCCTACTTTTGGAGTCACATCTTCAGAAAAAAAAATCCCCAGCTCCACACACAAGAGTATTACAGGGGCTTCATCTTCCAAAAGCCACCCAAGCTGGGCCATGGCTGCTGCTGAAGAGCCCAGTGGGAGATGGGATCTGCTGGAGTCACCTCCCATCAGTACCAGAAGGTTAATGTGGGCTTTGAAAATGGAGACTCATCTCCAGGCTCCTGGCAGCAAATCAGGGCTGTCAGAGGTGAAAAAATAGAGCAAATATCCCTCCAGCCCTAAACCAGACCATGGGTGCTGAGGATGCTGTGGGTGTGCAGCTGTTTGGGGTGGAGCTGTGGACATACCTGTTGCAGTCCTGAAACTGCTGAAATCCCCATTCCAGGCAATTCCAAGTGGCTGTAAAGAAAAGACAATGTGGTTCAGGTTGGATTGAAATGTTTTCTTGCTGTCTCACAGGGCACTTCAGAGAGAGCAGCCATGGGGAGCAGAGATCTGCCAAAGGACAGTTCCAGGAAAGGAAAAAAATCTGGGAATTAGGGTTTTTTTTCTGTTTAATGTTTTGGAGGAAATTCTTCCTTAGCCATCCACATTCTGCCTGTACCCTTTGGAGAGGAAACCAAAGCTGCCCACCCATCTGATGGCAGGAATACCCAGCCAGCCTCCCAGACACCTTCCCCCCACCCATGGCAGGACAAGACACCCCCAGCTTTCCATTTTGGGGTCTCCCAGCCCTCCGAGATCCCTTTTCTCCCTCTGCCCCATGTGAATCACCCTGGCACTGACATTCACATCCCTGGTCTGTGGCTCAGCAAAGAACTCAGGAATGCACCACGGGCTGAGCACAGAACTCAGTCCCACTGGTGTGTATGAGCTGGAAGGAGAAAGAAGGTCTCATGAAGCCCTGCCTAAAGCAAGAAGCAGAAAATGCACTTACAGGAGCTCCTTCTCTTTTCCCCATCCTGCTGGAGGCTTGAATGGAGATTTTAGGAACCTCTTTTGCTTGTGTAAGAGCACAAGCAGGAAATGTGAGGTCAGCATGACCTCTCTGGGTGGGTTTTTTGCCCTTCCTGTGTTTGAGAGCACCAGAGAAACAATCTCTGCAGCGTGTCCAACCACGTGTGTCCTTCTAGGACATCTAAACTGCTGCCTGCACCCAGACATGGGCTGTGCCACCCGAGGTACCCACCAGGTACCCACCAGTGCCACAGGGATCTAGGGAGCAGTCAGACATGGTTCTGGGGATGGTCAGAGCTGCAGGGCCCAGGGACCTCTCAGAACAATGGGAAGCTCTGTGGTGCATCCTGCACTCCAGTGTCCACAGGCTGGGGGGGGATCTGGTTGAAATCTCCTGCCACAACAGATCCCAGTGGAAAGTCTCAGCCAACTTGCCCCGTGGCAGGGGGATTGGCAGAGGAAAATGGGTGATTTCTCCCCATTTCCATTATTGCCACCATCAGCTGGGCTGGAAACCAGCCTGCATTTAGAAGCTGGCCTGTAGTTGATGTCTATGAGCAATGTATAGACCAGCAGAGAGCAAAAGCCACTCGCCCAGCTGAGCACCAGCACCTCCCCTGGGGACACTGCAGGTGACAGTGGTTTCATTAGCCTGGTGATTAAAATGAAATCAGTTTTGGGGGGTTTAATTGAGTTTCTCCCCCGTAGCACAAATCAACAAACAGAGCTGAAGGGAGTTAAACGTCCCTTGGAGAGTCACAGGCCAAAGTGGCCTTTGCTGTAATTTATGATGAGATTTTAACTCAATTCTGCGGCAGGTAATTGCATAGATTTAATTGTATGTTAGTTTTTCTTTCCCTTCTTTCAGACTCTGCAGATGCCCTAATGGCTTTGGCAATTAAAATAATGAGATTACCTGTAATGGGAAGCACATTTAGAGAGATACAGTGGCACTAACAAATGGTTTTCTGAGAGGATCTTTTTCTTTTTCCTTTTTTTTTTTTGCCTTTATACTGCTGAAAATGTGTCAGAATCGCCCTGCAGGAGCCCCAACCTCAGCTTCATGGGGGGATTGGAAACCCCTCCAGGGGTCACAGGGAATCCACCCCTGCCCTGGGCAGCCTGGGACAGCCCTGGACAGCCCTCCATGGGAAGAAAATGTTCCTCAGCTCCAACATCAACCTCCCCTGGGGCAACTTGAGGCCGGTTCCTCTTGTCCTGGTGCTTGTTCCTTGAGAGTAGAGCCTGACCCCCCCTGGCTCCAGCCTCCTGTCAGGAGCTGTCAGAGCCAGAAGGTCTCCCCTCAGCCTCCTTCTCTCCAGGCTGGACACCCCTCCCAGATCCCTCAGAGCAACTCTCGGTAGCTCAGGTGTCACTCTCTGCCCTGCCCAAAGGTCGGGGCTGTAGCGACAGGAGAAGGTTTTGAAGCGAAGAGCAGCCAAGGTCCAGGAGAAGCCGGTGGCTGCTTTTTCACAATGAACTCCGGTTTTTGGGGTGAAACGAATCCCCAAACTCAACCTCGGCTCTCTACGGTTTGCAAACAGCAGCTGTTCGGGGGAGGGCAGGAGCTGGGGGCGGGCAGAGGAGGGCAGGGGGTGCGGGCGAGGGCAGAGGCCGAGGGCAGTGACCCCGTCCAATAGCGCCCCCTAGCGGCGTGGCGGGCCGGCTCCCCCGCTGACTCCGCCCTCGCCGCAATGCGGGGCACTCCCCCCCCAACCGCCTCCGGTGGTGACGTCACGCGCCTCTCCGTTCCCGCCCTGGATTGGCTGGCGGCGGGCGGGCTGCCGCGGGGCACGCTGGGAGTTGTGGTTCTGCGGATGGGGCGGGGCGGGGCGAGGCCGGCCAATAAGAGGCGGGAGGCGGGGCCAGCCCCGGCAGACACCGGCCGGTATCGGGAGTAGCGAGGGGCCGGCGGCGGTAACAGCAGCAGCGTGGTGAGACTCGGGGACTCCCGGGGAAGTGGGGAGCGTGCTGCGGGGGGGTCCCGGGAGCCGATACGAGAGCTGGTCCGGTGGGAGACCACGGTGGGTGGGGGTGGCACAGGGGGTAGATGCGGGGGGCAAAGGCCGCTGTGGGTGGAGGCGCCTGGGCCTGGCGTAGGGCAGAGGCCTTGCGTGGGGTGCGGGGAGCTGGCGTATGGGAGAGGCCCGCTATGGGGTGAGGGCACCTGGGGCTGGAGCAGGGCTGGGGTCCTGTGAGGGGTGCGGGGACCTGGAATGTGGAGAGTTCCGGTGCGGTTGGTGTGCGGGGACCTGGGGCAGGTTAGAGGCCTTGTGTAGGCTGTGAGGACCTGGGGCTGGAGTAGGACACGAGCCTTGTGTGGAGGGCAGGGACCTGGAGCAGGGCAGAGGCCTCGGATGGGCCTGGGCAGGGGGAGGCAGCCTGGTGCTGCCTTCTTATCAGGAGAGTCGCTGGGACCCGTTTTCCTCCAGCGACGTTGCCCGTAGGTGGCCGCACAGGTGCCTCACGCCTTCCCGCTGGGGGTGTGGGCAAGGTCAGAGCAGCTGGGAGGTGTTTGGTGCGGCTTCCTCTGCCCCGTGCCCATCCCGGCCTCCGAGAGAGCTGAAGGTCACGGGAACCTCTTAGTGTATGAAGTGATTTACTCCTGGGCATCCTTGTGTAAATCTCTCCTCGGGCTGTCCCCACCTTTCCCGAGAGATGGGGCGCTCTCATGTTTCCTTCTCCGAATGACTCGGGTTGAAATCTCTCCGATATTTAGCAAATCGGGGTGTTTGTAGCAGGCACGGAGAGCAAATCCCTCAGTCTGCAGAGGAAACCGTTTGCACGGTCAGGTTAAAAACCAGTCTCCTGAAACGGCTCGGCAGAAAATGCTGCGTAACCAGGGGGCTCGGCCACGTTGGAAGTGGAGCTTTTGCCTCTGCTGAGATGAAATTCCCGCTGGCTTCTCTGGAGAGCCTGGAGTTTTTCCCTGCGAGGTCGGGCTGTATTTTGCAGCCGAGGGTGTGGATGAAATGATAGCGGTAGGGATCTTTCCAGCAGAGCCCTTTGTGATGCTGCTGAGGTCGTTGTGCTGACAGAGTAGGTGCTAATGGGAGAGTGAGGCTTACACCGGGCACTGTGGTGGGGACAGGCTGGGGAGTTGTGGTGGGTGGTCTCCCTGGCTGGGTGATTGTTCAGTGGGTAGAGCCCCCTCTCATGGGGGCAGGTGAGAAGTCACCTGTGCTGCAGTGGAAACTCCTCATCTTCCTGATGCAGCCACACGTGTCTGTGCCTACCAAGGGCTTGAAAACCTGCTCCTCAGCAGTGGCCCCTTTACACCCCGAGCTCTCCATGCTGAGGTGGCGAATGAGATGGGACAGGTCGGAGTAGGGACTGATGAGGTGCTGGGAAGGGCCGACCTTCCACAGCAGCTCCTGCTTTCCACCCCAGGGCTGCCGGGCTTGGCAGGGAGTGAAACAGGGGAATGAACTTCCCTGAGGTCAGAGCTGCTGTTAGGGAACAGCCCGTGAAAGCAGAGCAGGGTGGTAGAGGGTGAAGGTCCTGAGAGGAACCACAGTGACCAAAGCTCCCCAAGATTTCACTTGAGTTAAATCTCAACAGAGCTCATCAGCTGGAGTCTGACTCCTGGGCTTGTAGCTCATTACAGACACTGACTGGTGGGATACCCCAAAGATTTTCCTGTTCTCAGAGTTCTCTTAACTTGCTGTCTCTAAAACCTGAGGAGAGACTCTTTGTCTCCACAGCCACCATGTCCTCTGGTCAGGAACCCGTGTTCTCCGAGTATGAGACCGACACGAGCCAGACATCAAAGCTGATCAGAAAGTTTAAAGAGACACCTTTTGTACCCATTGGTAAGTGGGAAGATGAAGAAATGATGCAGCTTTTTCTCTTTCCTGGGCAATAAACACTGTCAGCACTCCCCCTTTTTTCCTCTGAACGAGAAATTGGTTTGAAATCACTTTTGTGATCACTGCAAAGTGACTTTCAAGCTCCTGAAATACAAACCAGAAATGTCTCAAATGTGAAACATTTCACCCTTAGTTTAAAATCATCTTTAGTAGGTTTTAGGGTTAAGTTCTCAGCCTCTCTGCCAAGACCCCGAGAGAAGATAAGTGGAGCTCATCCTGAGAACTTTCCTTTGCCTTGGACATGTTTTGCTTTCCAGCCACCTTAACTGGAGAGCAGTGGGGTCACCTGGGGTGAGCTGTTCCCAGGGCTCGCCAAAGGATCTGTCACTGGTGTCTGTGCTCACAAGACTTTGCTCCCCAGTTTGCTGGGGTGCACTCTGGACTGGGTGAGTTCAGGTTCTCCTGAGGAGATTGTTAGGACTTGCCCTCAGGGTGAGTTTGAAGGGCCCCAAAGTCTTAATTTGATATTCTGTGAAGGTACCACGTGGATCACACACCAGGGAATTAAGGGTTTGCAGCTTCACTAGGGGAATTGGTAATTTTCCTCCTCAGGGGCACAAACTGGGCCCTCATCAGTAAAAGACACAACACTTAAAACGTGGCAGCCCTTTGGACTATGTAAATAATCCTAAATATGGAGTGCAGGGGGTGGAATTGGGGAATTCTGTGCATTGCTGCTCCCTTTCTACGAGAGCAGTGGTGTGAGTGGGTTGGAGTTGGCACTGGCAGGGCTGTGTTTGATCTGTTAGAGGACTAAAAGTGACCTGAGACCTGGTGGAACCTCTGTCCCCACAGCACAGGGTGAGGAACGTCTCCATGACGTGTCCCCCTGCAGCAAAATCCAGCCAAATGTGACAGCACCCAAAATAGCCACCTCAGCAGGGCTGGTGCCTGCACAGAGGGGCTGAGCTGCAGCCAGACTGTTCTTGAGTGAGAGCTGCTGTCTGGGAAAGAGGGTCCACTTGTGCTCTCTGAAAAACATCCAGGAAACTGAGCTGTGGAATTTTAACACTAGTTGAAATTTCTTTTACTCCTCTGCGCAGACTTGGGTACAGAGATCTTCTCAACAGAAGGGTGCAGCTGGGGTGGGTCGGGCTCTGCTCCCAAGGAACAAGCAACAGGACAAGAGGAAACAGCCTCAAGTTGTCCCAAGGGAAGTTTAGGTTGGAGAGTAGGAAAAATGTATTCCCTGAATGAGTTGTCCAGGGCTGTCCCAGGCTGCCCAGGGCAGGGGTGGAGTCCCTGTGATCCCTGGAGGGGTTTCCAAGCTGTAGAGCTGAGGGACACGGGGCTGTGGTGCCCTGGAACAGTTGGACTTGATCTTGAAGGTCCCTTCCAACCCAAAGGATTCTCTGATTAATGAGGTGGCACCCGAGTGAAGACAGGTGGTGGGGCAAGACTTGCCCAAGCCACAGGAGCAATGGGATCATTCCCAGGAGGCTGGAAGTGGGTGTCTCAGTGGGACCTTTGCCTTGCAGGGATGGCTGGCTTTGCAGTGGTGGTTGGCTATGGGCTCTACAGGCTGAAGCACAGAGGGGAGATGAAAATGTCACTTCACCTGATTCACATGAGGGTGGCAGCCCAGGGCTTTGTGGTGGGAGCCATAACATGTGGTAGGTACCTCCTCTCCTTCCCCTTTTCTCCCCCTCCTCTCCCTCTTTTATACCTGGGAAAAAGACCCAACATCTGTATTTCCCCTTGTTGCTGTTTCTGAGTTGAACACACTGGAAAATCACCTTGTGTAGACTTGGATCTTATAAATTTTATATAAATATATATATTTTAGGCTTGGAATGTTTCCTTGAATGTACAGAGTGGTTTGTACATTTTGGGGCTCATTTCAGTACTGCAACTGTGTATACATGTAGATGTAGATCCCATGAAGCACTGTGTGCTCAAAAGGTCCAAGAGCTTGACTCTGGCTGCCAGACAAACTAGAACTGGCTTTGCATCTGCATCTTTTTTTATACAAGATATTTTCCTATCCATTTCCTCTGTATATGACATTTTGTGCTGGTCACTATTAAAGGAAAAAGAGGCAGAAGAGGAAGGGAAACATTATTTCTGCTGCTCAAAATACCCCTTGTTCACAGTTTGAAACCCTTTTTGTTTGTTTTCCTACTTAACTTTCTAATGGTGCTTCTATTTGTCTTTCCAGGTGTGCTGTATTCCATGTTTCGGGAGCACGTGTTGAAGCCCAAGGAGTAACATCCAACTGCCTGCAATCCCTGTCCTGCCAGTGGCCTGTGTGCTGCAGCTACAAACCTGTCGAGAGGAAAAAACCCACCAAAAATAATACATGTTCTTAGCAAACTGCCCTCAATCTCTGTTTTGTGTACAGTGCACTCCCCTGAAGCTGGCAGCCCCAACAAGAGTGCACTTGGGGACTGGGGGTCTGGGGCTCTGTGTGAGAGCCACAGCCCAGTTTTTAGAGGCTGTAGCAAAGAGCAATCCTTTTATCTTCCCCTCAATTTAGTCCTAAAATAAATCCTTTTTTATTTTTCCTTTTCTTTTTTTTTCCTTTTTTTTTTTTTTTTTTTGGTGCTGCCTTTGCCCCAAACAGCAAAAAAAAAAATCTGATTTGGCTTCTGTTTTTCTGTTTGGCCTTGGGCAGAATGTGTAAGAGAAATGTGGTGAATGCTTTGCTGTCCTGTTTCTATTTGTCAGCCTCCTGCTTTGTAATTTAGAAGCTTCCAGTAGTGCTAAATGACTTCTAAAATATTGAGAGAGATTAACATATATATTTTTTTTATTTAAAGCATATTTGGTATGTTGCAGCTATTTAAATGTTATATTTATTCATTGTTAATGAAGACACAGGCTCCCTATTTTTACTATAGATTTTTTCAGACTCTTGGATTACTGCCTTTTGTAACTTGATTTACAGTGTTCTTCTGAGTAACATTGAAATGTAACATTTAAAATACAGATTGTGAAAACTAAGCCTTGATTTGGTGTTCTAATGCTTTGTTAATATGATCTAGCTCAGACTGCTTCAGGATCACCACTCATAGGAATTTAGCAACATTTCAGTCTGAAAATCCCCCTTTGATGAGGTTTTAACACCCTTCTCTGTACATCGCCAGTTATTTTACACTCATACCTCCACCAGCAGTCAAGAAAATGGATGTTTTGAGAAAGCCAGTGTGTACAAAATGAAAACCAAACCTGATTTTGTCTCCTAGTAGCTTCCAGCCCTCGGTGAGTGATGTCTGGTAGCAGCCAACCCAAGGTGCAGCCTGCGTTTGTGTCGGTGCTTTGTGCGGAGCGGCGGGAGCTGAAACGCCAATAAACGTGAGCAGTGAAGTGTTTGGAGCTGGATTTGTCTGGGGGTGGGGAACACTCTCTGTGTCCCTGCAGCCTCCTGCAGAGGGAAATTGCATCCTGGGCTGCATCAAGTGTGGCCAGCAGACTGGGAGAAGTGATTCTGCCCCTCTGCTCTGGTTAGTCCAGCGTAGGGCACCAAGATGCTGAAGGGAGTGGAGCACCTCCCTGCTGAGGAGAGGCTGAGAGAGCTGGGGCTCTTTAGCCTG
>JAOEGS010005286.1:0-14440 GCA_025447755.1 Corythornis vintsioides
TGCTGCCATCCAGAGAGACCTGGACAGGCTGGAGAGCTGGGCAGGGAGAAATTTAATGAAATTTAACAAGAGCAAGTATAAGGTACTGCATCTGGGGAAAAACAACCCCATGGATCAGTACAGGCTGGAGGCTGATCTATTGCAGAGCAGCTCTGGAGAAAGAGACCTGGGGGTCCTGGTGGACAGGAGGATGGTCATGAGCCAACAATGCGCCCCTGTGGCCAAGAAGGCCAATGGCATCCTGGGGTGCATTAGGAGAAGTGTGGTGGCCAGCAGGTCAAGGGAGGTTCTCTTCGCCCTCTACTCTGCACTCGTGAGACCCCACCTCGAGTACTGTGTCCAGTTTTGGGCACCCCAATTCAGAAAAGAAAGAGATTTACTGGAGAGAGTCCAGTGCAGGGCCACCAAGATGATTAAGGGAGTGGAGCATCTCTCTCATGAGGAGAGGCTGAGAGAGCTGGGGCTCTTTAGTCTGGAGGAGACTGAGGGGGGACCTCATGTCAATAAATATGTTAAGGGTGAGTGTAGGGAGGATGGAGCCAGACTCTTCTCAATGTCATCCAATGACAGGACGAGATGCAATGGGAGCAAGTTGGAGCACAAGAGGTTTAGGGTAAACACAAGGAAAAACTTTTTCTCAGTGAGGGTGACAGAGCTCTGGAACGGGCTGCCCAGGGAGGTTGTGGAGTCTCCATCACTGGAGACACTTAAGACTCGCCTGGATCTGTTCCTGGCTGACTTGGTCTAGGTGATCCTGCTCTGGCAGGGGGGTTGGACTAGATGATCTTCTAGGTCCCTTCTAACCCTTAACATTCTGTGATTCTGTAAGCAGCACTTATCACCTACATTAGCAAAATCCATGAGGCATCCCCTTTCAATTGCATATGAGAACAGACCATGAAAACTCACCAGGAGGCAGATGCAGTTTGTAGAGTACTTTGAGTTTTTCAGTGAGGTCGCCATGGTACATCCCACCTGGGAAGGAAAAAACGAAAGGTTAATAAAAATAGCATTTGGGATAAACAATCACCCTCTGTTCACAGGCTCAAACAGGACTGAATTCACATTCACCAAGGAAACTCTAACTGCACAAAGCCCTGTGCTGAAGCAGTAAAGAAATCCACAGCAACGCTGCATCTTGCTGGGTTGGCACCCATCATTTCCCAAAACCGGGAGACTGCCTAGATGCAAAAAGTCTTTTCTTCTTCTGCCTGAGGCTTCCTCTAAGGCTGTAACTCCTCTCATGACAGCACAACCACCACTACCTCCTTTTAGTTCTCTGCCTGAAAAAGGACAAAAAACATTTTTTGCAATATTCCATCACCTTCAGAACTACCACTTACTCATGCCTGTCACAAACTCCTTGAAGTTAATGAGAGAATCCCTGTTCTCATCCAGGAGCCGGAACAAGCGCCCTGCCAGCTCAGGTGTATGTGCTCCACAGGACCAGGGGGTCAAAGTGATGAACAGCTCTTGGAACTGCTCCATGTCTATGCGGTACTGCTCCAGGTAGGGCAAACTCTGATCTCGGCGGGCAGCCGCAGCACGGTTAATTCCCCAGTAACAGCTCATGAGATACTTTGCCTTCGGAGGGAAAGAATTAACAGGTCAGATTATACTACACTGCAACAATCCAGAGGAGTGGAGACTTCGTTATAGTTCAAGAATAGCACTGAGTGAGCAAATAAGACACATTTCAGGACACACAGTTTATCCTCCCCCATTGTTCCTAAAATTACTTCACTACAAAGTAATATGAAATGAAAGGACAGGGATTTAACGAAAAGCACAAAGAACAATTTTAAGTGAAAAATACAAGAAACATGATTTCAGGTTTGAACCAAATGACACTCAGGCTTTACTGCAAAGAGAAGATGCAGGTTTTAGAACAGAGCCTCTCTTGACGAGTCTACAGCACAGGGCAATGAAGTTTGCAGTGACTTCTGTAAACACAGGTGGGCAATACCATCTTAAAAAACACATATAGTGACAGATAGAAGCCAAGCACTTACATAACTTTGTCAACAGCAAACTGAGAATACAAAGGGAACTACAGTCAATCCTAGCTCCCTGTTCTCACTGCTGTGTGGCATTTCTTTCCATTGATTCCACAATTTCTTTTTGATCAAACACTGTGAACATGTTTTGGCCACCTTTTGCAGGAGGTGTGGAATAAAACTGAACTGGCTAGTAACGGCCAGTCTGGCACCACGTCACACGCCACCACACCTGCTTCTGAAAGGCTGGATTATGGATCAAAGCAAAGTCACTGCTTCTCTTCCAACTTCTTTTGGTACTTGTTCTCTATGTGTCAGAACACATTCTCTCTCCCTCACTCTAGTTTCTTACCTTGAACACTACATACAGCTCTTCCAGCTCTTCAATAGAGAAACCAATGTCACTAGACACAGCTCGGACCTATAGTTAGGGAGAAAAAAAGAAAGTTCAAGATTTATTTCAATGCTAGAAAAATTAAATATGGCCCACTGAAAAATCTGTGTAACATAGAAGAAAACAAGTGCAAGAAGATATGACAAGACAGGAGGGAAAACAACCATTCTAATTCCTCCCATTGCTATGGATTACAGGTCAGGAAAACAGGTTCTAGTCAAGCAGAAACTGCTGACATTTTGAGCAGCTAGAAAAAATTAATGTGCTTATTTCCTGTTTGTTCAGACCTGACTGCACAGGCTGTGTTGCCCCTCCCTCTTGTTTTTATCTTTAGATGTTTGACTCAGACACATTGAATAACAAGAGTGAAAGAAATACATGGATGATCTTCTCCACCTAGGATGTGGGAGATACTTACAACAGATATGGATAATGACCGCCCTTTGGCTGTGAATGCTTCTGTGAAATTCTCTAATGCACTGGCATACTCTCTAAATGGCAGGGAAATATTTATCTACTAGCTAGCTTTTCTCACAGATTCCAGGCAAGCAGGAGAATAGACAGTACTAGGCAGTGGAGACTATTACAAGGCCTACAAGTGTTTTTTAGCTCCCTCCATGCCAAATATCTCAATTAAGCATGCCTAGCACTTCAGTCCATTTTATTAACAAGAACCATGTGAAGAAGAAAACTGGAAATCTGTTATTCCAGCCAGTGAATCCATTATTCACAAGAACTGCAATTCTTAAAGTCACTTAAAACTGGGTCTGCTACATCACAAGCTTTCTAGATGCTCACAGCAGAACACATTCCATAAATATGCCATTTGGTAGCTCATTCCATCTGAGAGTCACATACCACACTCTTCTTGGCTGTATCCTCCAGAGACTGGATCACTTTCAGCCTTTGTTTAAAACGCATTTGTTCAATGTCATCTGCCTTCAGATTGCTGAATTTCTACAAGAAAGGAAGCAGACCAGGTCAACATCACCTGAATTAAAAAACAACTCCTGTTCAATTACACATACTTTAATGAGTGTGCTGTTCCCTCAGAGATGATATAAAGCCCTTCGAAGCCTTTTACCAGCATCAAGATTATGAGAAAAAACTCGAGCTGTATTCCCTATTCACCCCTGTCCTGCAAGAGAAGTCATTCAGAATTCATGAGAAACACAACATCTCAGGTTTCTAAAAAAGAGCATTTAAAGCATCTGTCAGGACTGACAGGAATACAGATCCTGTACTGTGGCAGAGATGAGGGATTAGTCAGGCTGTCGTTTCTTCTAGCCCTGTTTTTTTCTAGGACCTATATGAGATTCAGCAAGAAACACCAAAGTTAAGAGGCTTTACTATTGATTGGGTCAGACAAGTAAGGTAAATTTGGTGCCATTCTTTTATGAAGGAAACCAAGAACAGAAATGGCAGATTTGAAGAAACAAACAAAACACCCTTTAAAATGATAGCTTCCTGCCTGTTATCAGCTGGAAGCGCACAGGATGAAAACCAGGAGATGATAAGGGAAAGGAACCCACATTTACCACAGCATAGCAGAAGAAAACTTTCAAACATCAGTTCTCTTGCCTGCATTCTTTTCATCATTCAGATATAAATTCCTTATGAGTTTGTTCCCAGTACAGATCATGAGGTAAACCTCCACCATTGCTGAGGTATTTCAACATCACTAGCACCATTCTTGTGTCACTTTAGAATCACAGAAGCACAGAATTATTTTGGTTGGAAGAGACCTTCAAGATCATCAAGTCCAACCATTGACTGAGCACTGCCAGGTCACCACTAAACCATGTCTCTGAGCATCACATCTGTATGACTTTTAAATACCTCCAGGGATGAGGACTCCACCACTGCCCTGGGCAGCCTGGCACAGGCCTTGACAACCCTTCTGGAGAAGAACTGGAACCTTCCTATTACTACAATGTGGACCACAGAACAAGATTCCTGTGCACATGAACTGGGATGCTTCCATGTTTCTGCAGTATACATCATAATTTTTACCCTGAATTTCCCTCCCCAAATCCCTAGCACTGACAACCCTCAAATACAAGTATGAATGGAGACTTTTTTTTGCAAAGCAGGAAGAAACCTCTGGTCTGTAATTTACCCTTATTTGCAGTCTTCATTTTAGTCTCCACTGGTGCTGGGGAGACACTTTGTAATCTGCAGCTGCCAGCACTGTTAGGCTCTACTTAAACCAAACACGTTGATTAATAGCTTGAGCCTGCACTCCTTAAGCACCTCAAGCTATGAGATGTTCAAATTCTGGCTGCACAAAGTATTAAAAAGGATGCTAATAGAGAAAAGTATCTTGTGCAAAAACTAAACCTGAATCTTACTTCATAGGATGTTTTGATGAGTTCAAAGATGTCAACTTCAAGTGGTGGGTCATCTCCACTGGTCAGTAAGGCGTGCAAGTGGGGAATAGGGGGAGAGATGCTCTGTCTGTTAACTACATTGTCCAAGTATCTGTGGGGAAAGAACAGATACAAGACTCCAGGATTAGTGTCCAGGAAAAGAAGTAACATCCTAAACATACCATTCCCAACTTCTCTGTATCATTAAACTAAACATGTAAGAAAAATTCTTTTTTTCCCATCTAGTCTGCAATGTATCTGAAGTACAGTTGGTTTTCCCCTATTTTTGGGGTATCTAGTCTTTTCAAAGTGGGCTTGTAGTCATAAGCTGAAGAACTTGCTGCACATAGAAGAGATTCACATTTCAAACAGGAAAAAATCTTACATTTACTTGTCTTGGGAGGTATCTGCTTGATAAAAATTTGTTTCTAGAAAGTGATTTCTGCCAAGATCTGTTCTTAATAGTAGATCAGAGTTCTTCTGTGAATTTTGGATAAACAACCCTTTGGAGTTCAAATTAAAACTGACACACAGGAATTAATTATGCTGCAAAGCAAACAGTTCCAGAAATACAGGATTCTTCAGTACTTCAGACAAAAATTAATTTCAGCTGGTTTAGAAGACAAGAGCAAACATCTCTGGAGCTCATTTTTCACCCTAGAGTGTTATCTGTGACTTTCTATGCAATGGAATTAGGAAGAAAGAGACGATGACTAAAAGGGTACCATTACTATTAATAAGTAAGGACAGTGAATGGTACCTGCCCAGAACAGTCATGGCTTCACCTTCATCACAGCACTGTAACAATTTCTCCATGTTGGCATCAAGTATGGCCAATGACACCTGCAAGATAAACTTGATTCCCTCATAGAAAAAACAGTCAACAATGACCACAGCACTTTCAAAGGGCATGACACTGAGAAAGAGAGTGAGAAACCAGGAAAGGGATATGGTGGAAATCACTCCTAAGTCCTGCATCTTTTCTGACAGCTGTGCAAGATACTCTCGTGTAAGTTCTTCAAAGATGCCTTGGTCCACTAATGCACCTGGGAAAAACAAACAAAGCCAATGGTAAAACTCCAACTGGTGGTATAATGGTATTATACTCAAGCTAACTGATTATTAAAAAAAAATAGAGTTCATTTTAATTTCCTGCAGCCTCTTAACATCAGAACTGAAATGAACACATTCCTTGTTCTCAATAAAAACAACATACACAGATATAGACTATTCCTACATTGCAAGCATGCAGAAACAGAATCCCTTATTGATCTATGCATTTTCCCTGAAAGGAGGGGTGGAGGATTACTGATATTATGGTATATACATCAAACTATACTCTTATACAGAACAACTTGAAAAGTCCACGAAGCATTACTTTCACTAACCTTTCCTGGAAGTCTACTCCAAAGATTTAATACATCATTCAGATGAGCAAAAAAGAACCCAATAATTTTCTTCTAGATATGCCTCCTTACTGCTAATGGTCCCTCCTGCTACCAATTTTTTGTGATTTCATCTTCCTTGTTACTACAAGGTAGTACTACTACGGTGGTAGCCTGTAGTGTCTCTTCCTACGTCTCCATCACACACCTGCAGCTTTAAAGGGAACAGGGTTGTGCTTCATCATCTTTAAAATGCATGACATTTAATTCATTCTGAACAACAAATGTTCCCGAGAGATGCTGGTGCAACCGTAGCTGAAAATCAGGGCTCCAGCAAGAATTTGACAAAGACTCACCCACTACTCTTGTGTTGTAATAATCTGGCAACATCCGCTCACATAAAGCCACGAGGAGCCAGAAAGCCTCTTCCTCATTACAGTAAAGCAGCAGGACTGATGTGACAATGTTCATGGCCTACCAGCCAGCAGAGTCAATATACAGACAGAGAAGAAAAACACAATGTTCATGAAAACTGTTGTTACAGATCAGCTAAAGTTAAAAGGCTTGAATACAGCAAAACTGTCACTAAGGGTCACAACTTTTTCCAGCCTTTACTGGCACCTGAGTCAATGACTGTGTGCCAATTTACTTTCCTGTTTTAGTTCCTCTGTGAGGCAGCAAGTACTACAACCACTTTATGATGAGTACTTCCCATTAATCAATGTGGCTAAGTGTAATTTTCAAAGTTTTCATAAAAACCTTTGTAATAATTTGGTTGCAATGGAACAACATAATGAGAACCTCTAAGAACAAAGCATTACACAAAATTAACCTGAATTTCCATCAAGTTGTTTCAGAAACCAGCAACTGTCTTTGTTTTCAATGTATTATCACATGCATCATCACTTACTCTGTTTTTTGCTCTTTTTAGAAGAACCAGAAGATGCTTTGCTGAACTAGGGAAAGCTCTAGCAGGAAAACTAGTAAAAAGACTCTGTCACTGCACCTAACAGAAATGTGCAACATCTATTTAAATGCTGTCTTCAAAGGATAGTTCAGAACCCCTGCAACACAACCACTTCTTTCCTACTCTCACAGGGACAGCATGAGGAAAAGCTTGAAACTGAACAATAAAACTGCAGAAGAAGTCCAAGTCAATCATGGTCACAGTGTAAGACTAACAAGTCTAAGACTTCTTCCTTACCTGACAATACCCAATTGTTGGATTTCTGAATGCATAAGCTGTTAAAACTCTCCGGAGGGCAGCAATTCCCAACTCATTCTGGAAGGCAGGATGTTCTGGCATAGAACGGTGCAAATCTCTCTCTATTTCCTCAGTAGCAAGATTGTATTTTCCCATTGACATTTCCACCAGATCTGCATAGTAACCAGGATGAGTCACCATCTCATTCCAAGCCCCTGTAATGACAAACAAATGCTTCTTCACCTCTTGAGCTCTGAACACAGATTTTATGCCCACACTTTCAAAGATAAGGCAGCCAGGAATCACTACACAAACTCATCAACTACAAACAGATATGAAAGTACAGTAGCAAACTGTCTGTTAAATTAAGTCTATGTCCCAACACTGAAACAGACAAAAGGAGGCCAAAACTTTCTGTGCTCGTAAAGTCATCTCAGGAAAGCACTAACTGCATTTCTAGCAAAAACACCAAGAAGTATTATTCAAGTGGAGTTAACCTGTGATTAATTTCTTCTGAAATGAGTTAAGATTTATACCTTTGAAAAGTACTGATAGCTTATTTCTGCTAGCCATCCAAGTATTCAGCACAACATCCTACCTGAGAAAAGGAGCCACAGCTCTCCACGAAGATTCTCTGGGATTCCTTTTTGCACCAGCTCCCTAGTCTTGGCAGTACGATACATACACATTCCTCGCCCATATTCAAAGAAATGAATGTTCCAAGACTCTTCCTTCATCTTCTCCTTTGCCTTCACAGGAACAAATACAGCCGTTTTAGGAGATTAATGCAATTTTATGTTTGTAGAACAGGTGATCTCTGGGTATACTTCACAACAGAAATACACTGTGACATTTAAACACTTTCTTCATCCTGCTAATCTACAATATTCTGCATCAGTTCTGAGCCTGACTGAAGTCAAGTCTTCACAACCCTAACGTGGGCTGTGCAATGGCATTATACCTTGCAAATCTCTACATAAATACAGGCAGAACCCCAGTAAAACAATTAACTAGCAAGTAGAGATACCAGTTCTCCTCTTTCTTAATCTGAAGAAAAGTAGCTCTTCACAAACATGAATTTACATTCCAGAAGCACACTAACAGTAATTTCTCAGCCTCTAGTCAAGTATCTCAAGTATCTCAGTACTGATGAAGTACTCTGACAGTCAAGTTACATCTATGCAGCTCTATCATTGTGACATACACAGCAGTGATACTGCAGGACTGACCAGGGATAAAATGTATTTTCAGTCTTGGAGCAAGACAGAAAACCTGTGACCTACTGCTAACTATTTCGAGATATTTGTGTAATTTTAAATTAGCACATATAATTATATATATAATATATATAATTAATATTTACTCCTTTGGGTCCCAAGAGCTCCTCGGAATTTCTTCTGAAGAGTTTGAGTAGTCCCTGTGAGGCAGTGGGCACCTCCCCGGCAGAGAAGTTGACAGGTCGATTGCTGAGAGCAGATGCAGGGCTAACTGCAAGTGGGCTGCTGGAAGGCAACTCTGGAGTCTCCTGAACAACAGAACATAAAGCACCTGAGCTCCGCTAATTGTCTAACAAAGAGACAGCATTTGCTGGTAATGGGTACTGTTAACACACTTTAAGGAGCATAACTCTGAAAAGTTGACAAATGCTCCTTCCAGTCACTTCCTTCCTACCTCAAAACCAGTATCAGCCAAATTCCACTTCCATTCCCTGTCGCTGCCACATGGTTTCTTGGATGGTGTTCTCTGTAAGAAGTCAGAGATTCTCTGTACCAAGAAATCTCTGTCTTTCAGATTGGCAAAGAAGAAGGTCATTTTGCTTTTAGTGCTGATAGACAGAGGGCTGGGCAAGACACTGGAACTATCTGCTTTCTCAACTATTGTCACCTAGAAGACAAAGACAAGGGCCATTTGGATCTAGCAGATTCTCCATTATCGATAAAGCACAACACAAAGGACAGAAGAACAAAAAAGATTAAGTCCTGTAAGTTTAATGTACAGCTAAGAAGTCCCCACCTCTCTGAGAGGAACGATGAGATGACAGGCCTCCTCAGCCTTACTGGCAAAACAGATGTAATTGTTGGAAACAAACATCTGGCCAGGGATATGCATCTTGTTGAATGGTGTCCACAAGGTACAGTCTGTATGTCCATCCAGGCATTCATCCTTGGGCAATCGGAAAGTGGCACGGTAGCACTCGTTTTTGGCTCGAGCATCCAGGTCTCTGGGGGAAAGTAAATAGTCTCCAGGTTTTTTTCTCACTTGAAAAACCCACTCAAACACTAATGCTAAGTGTTCATTCCAAGCATGACCTTCAGACTCTGCTGTGAATCCTGTTATCTGTCTTCTCACTGCTGGAAACACATACCTTTTTAATGCAGAGATGTTCTTAAGAGGCTTCCTGGGCTTTGGGAGGGACTTGTCCTGTAGGAAGCTCTCATTATCCAGTAGCTGCCGCATAGCAATGTTGGCCAACTGCTCCATCAGCTTGAATGTCTCATTGATGTTGAGAAACATGGAAAAATAAAGTTCACTGTCCCTTGTGCTTACTTTAATGCACTCAGGGAACAGCAATGTAGCATTTTTTTCTAGTTGAGTTACATCCACCCACTGGATCACCAGTGTAACTGGGAAAAAAAAAAAAAAAAAAACCCCTACTATTTGAGGTAAAGCAACAATCAGAAGCTAAGCTCAAGCAGCCAGTAAGTTCCCAGTGAAGAAGCATTTTCTCCCCTCTTACACACAGACAATTGTTTTCTTCATACTTTTAGAGGTTTCTCCAAAAATATTTGGAAATAATATTTAGGATTAACTAGACTAGAAATAATGCAGTTCCCAAAGGACTATCTCCCATCCAGTAAATGCTTTCAGCTACAATTACTCAAGTTTTCATTCTTCCCTTCCAGCAAATTAGCTTTTGGATCAGGAATTCAAGGTTTGCAAATACTGGATCCTGGCATTGGTTCCAAATAAAATTAACCCAGGTAAAAATATAGCTTGGTTCTCTAATCCAGTTGAAGTACAGCTTTGAGGGTACTTGAACAACTTGAGAAATGCTTTCAAAAATTACTCAGGCATTCAGTCTAAGCATAACTGAAGTGCTTGTGAAAGCAAAGACTGATCTATGAATGGAGCTAGAGCTCAAAGGATTCCTAAAAGGAAGAAACCTGTCATCCTAAAAAGACCTTCACACAAAAGATCAACTGCATCAAAAAGATTGTTTGCATCAGAAAAATCATGGGAGATGGCAAAAAAACAACTAGCAAGCTTCAAACTTACCCTCTTTGCCCAGCAGGAAAGAGTAGAAACAAAGGTGATTGACAGTGAGGTACAGCCAACCCTGCCTGGGTACACGCCCCTTCCAATAGCTGCAGGAATAGTAATTGACCAACTTCTCCACCTCAGGCATCCCAAACTGCTTCCGCATTTTCAGTTCAGCCTCTTTGAATTTACCTGGATCCTCTTCACTCTGGGGCTGCTCATTCTTGTTCTCTTCTGCAATAATTCCCTGAAAAGACATGGGAGGAGAAGACAAATGGAAGTGAACACACCTGCTGATAAGACATAATATACAGGATACAATGGCAATCTGGAAGACAGAAAGAAGAAACATGAGAGAGCAGTTATTGTTCCTCCTGTCATGTTAAAGAGTTAGTAAAGACCTGTAGAAAGAGCAGTCAGGTAGTGCGGGAGTCTGTAATCTGGGATCTACTCCTGAACACATGCAGCAAGCATTCATGTTGAACATTTCACTGAGTTTCTTGTGACTGGCCTGGTAACACTTTGAACACCCTGCAGAACTGAAGTCTGTTTTCACTTGCAAACATGCTGCTTCAACGGGAAGAAGATCATCTGTCAGGAAGGGCAGAACTCAGCAGTCTGACAGATCTTGACTGCCCAGAAGGAAAAACAAATGAACACAACCTCTCACACATAGACAGAATCTGAGCGAAGTACTGAAAAAGACTAAAATTGCTGCTATTCAGTAAAAAAAGCATTGGTTAAGTTTCTGCTGTGGAGAATTTGTGGGCTGGGAATCTGAAGTGTGTTACCTGCACAAGAAGCAGGGACACCTGTCTCCAAAGTCAGTGGAAGTTGGAGTGCAATTCCTTTACAACCTTTTAGACCATCATGACAGGGCAAGTACATCAAACTAGAATTCTCTCTCCTATCTGTTGCCAAATGAACCCCTGTTAAATGTACTTTCCACATCAAAGGTATAGAACAGCAAGGATTTTAATGAGGTGTTATATTTTAATTAGTAGGAGCATCCTAAGAAGGCTAGTCTATTGAGATCTACTGCTCATAACCTTTTCCTCTCCAGATATATCTGCCCACTGTTATGGCTCTAACGTGATGCTGATAAAACATTCCATGCCAATTCCAAACACACACATGTCCCAAGAGCTAACAGTGAGAGGTTCTGCAATGGAGCTCTTGCTCCTTCCCTCCCTCAGGTAAAATAAAAACAAAACCATCTGGAAGTCCTTCAAAGAAATATGGTGCTTACATGTATCTTGCCCTTGACAAAGGTGGTGATATCTTCTTCATTATCAAAGATGGATAGAGTCTGCAGTAAGTTATTCTCCAGCCACTCCCAATGCTTTGTGATCTCTTTACGAGATGATCCTAATTGAAGGGGTGACAGATGATGAGAAGAGCAAAGAAAAAATAAAATAGAAGAAGGTCTTTTTACCTCCAAGTTCACGGCAGGAAACTAATAATTACCAAACAGTGATCAGGACAAATCAAACATCAACTGTACACATTTCTAAGGTATTTTATATAAATCAGCATTATGTCTCTAATGAAATGGATCCACTGCCACCGGGAATGATCAACACACTACCGACAGATCATCCTACTTGCCAGTGCACACCAAACACAGACAAAAAGCATTGTTATGTTCTAGACTAGAAGTACTCTTTAAATTCCTGGTATTCTATGGCAGAAATAATGACCTTTCAAAAGAATCCTGAAATTTCAATATGACTGAATTTTTTACACCTACAAAGAGGTTCCATTTTCCACAGGCAATAGTCAGCAGAGAGCACACAATTCCAAAACAAGAAACCAAAATATTACTCAGAAAATTGTTTTCTTAAATGAAAGTGTCTCAGCAAACTTTATATGTTAGTTGTCTTTAACCATACAGTCACAAAGGATAAGCTTCACCGTGTAATCAATCAATTTAAAGAGCTTTTTTTGTAGGAAGTTGCCTAACTTAGCTGCCATTACTTATTTCAGAGATCTGTGTATACTAGAAGATTTCATCTCTCTAATGATAGCTACTGTGTTTCCTTCTGGACAGAAAGAAAATGCATAAGAAATGAAAAATGTAACTTTTTTTTTTAGCAAGAAACATTGTTAAATCCAGACAAAATAAATCTGTTTAAATGCAAGTCAGTCAAAGACATTTGTAAGTTTCTCTGCCAAATTCCAATGAATTTATCTTCTGAAGTTTCATATAAAAGCAGTGGGATACCTAAAGATGTTAACTCTCCTAAACTCTCTTTAAGATGCTAAGCCTCCCACTACTTGATTCCTCTGTGAGACCACTCTATGTGGTTAATGACAGAAAAGAAGAAATCAGCAGGTAAGACAAGCAGTTCCTTAAGGCTATTGCTCTACCTGACTTATTTCTTAAGAGGCAGCTTCATCACTGGAATAGTCTTCACATATTTGTAGCTGGACACCTAACCACAAAACCCAATACCAGCTAATCTGTGGTTTCAGATGCAAAAATAACTCCAGGACCTGAAACAAAAAAAAAAAAAATAGAAGCAAGCAAGCTGCCCTGTCTCCAAGGGCTGCAGGCCTATGAACTTTGAATTTGTGTGTACTGCCCAATGGATTAAACAGCAAGTATTTTCTCTTTTGTCTCTGTGCATAAGATTACTTGACATTTATCTAAGCCATTTGACAATGTTTTTAAAGCATAAATGTTGAGTAATACGAAATGGCTTATTTTAAGGGCACAGAATTATCAACCATAGGATGCTCTGCTGGTGGGAAAAACCCACAGGTGCAGCAATAACATCAGCGGAATAGTCTGCATTCTGTTTTGTCCCATGAGCTCTCACCAAGTGACAGCTGCCAAACTGCTACAATAAGCCAGGCCTCAATAACTGATGTCTAAGAACAGTATCAGAATGACAGAGTAAAATTCTGCAAGTGCTACAAAGAGAGCTGCAAGAACAAAGTGCTGAAAGACTGAAGCTGCCTGACCAGATTCCTGCCCACTACCATTGACACATTATAAACTGCAAATGAAATACATGTTTTTCGGCAAGAGCCGTATACATTTTATATCTTTAACTGAATGACAGTTTTCATCCTTTAACAGTAAAATGAGAAACAGCTATAATTTAAAAACATAATTTGGATGAAGAGAACATATTTCCTCCAGTACAATAATTCAGGAAAGTCCATTTGGTTGTTACATAGCACATCTCATTTTACCATGCTGCAACATGCACTAGTAACCAGACCTGGAGGGTATCAACTAAACCACTCCTGAAATTGTAACACACACATTGATGGTCAGGATGATACAAAATTTCACATTTGCACCATATGTGGCCACTAAATATTCTGCTTTTTTCTATAGTTACTGGCTTGCCATTTTGTATCTTCCTCTCCTTCCTCAAAAGGAAAGATGAGTTCCTGTGAAATACAACAACTTCTAAACCTCCTTCTGCAGAATTTAAGTATCTCTGCAAGGGCTTGAATATTGTGTAGGTTGGCTGGGGAGAAGATAGGTACAGGGAAAACAACACATCAACATCTGTGGGCTTAGCAGAAAATTACTTCATGTTCTGAGTCTGTGTCTCAACCACAAAGTGAGAAGGGAAGATTCATTTTATAAACAAAGTTGATATTACATGTATCTGCAAATATTTCCTCTTTAGCAACCAGTAGGACCCAAAGCCTTAAGCAGAACTCATCATCAATTGTTAGAAGGCTGAAATTTTAAGTGCAGTTATATTTTTCAATTAAAAGAGGCCTAGAATTCTTTACAGTAAAAAAAAAAAAAAAAAAAGAAAAGAAAAAAAAAAGGAAAAAAAAAAAAAAAAAAAAAAAAATAAAAAAAA
>JAOEGS010005287.1:8949-36404 GCA_025447755.1 Corythornis vintsioides
CAGTCGGTTGTGGCCCAAGGCAGGGTGGCTCTTACGGGCCTCGGTCTTGCCTCGGCAAGAAAACAGCATTCGTGAGTGGTAGGAATTTCCACGGATGCAGTGACCTAGTTGTGAGTGGCTTCTTAAGGTTTATTAAGTGAAAAAGATTAAATAATTTAATTCTGCTTTCTTCTTTCTGCAGTTGAATGAGCTAATTCCTTATTGAAGATATAAAGGAGTGTTTCTACTCAGGAATTAGAAGATGGATAATTATTTGGTGTAGCCAGGAAACTGAAAATCTAAGGGAAACTCTTGGCCAGCTGTTCACTCTGCAGGCAGTTATTACTGCACTGTGTGGAAGCTGAATGGAGCTGTTTGTCAGCTGCTATCAGAATCAAGTCATAAAGTGCTTTCTGCCTGCTGCTGGTGTCCTCACAACGTTTAGGAATGCTAATTTGATGTGTGTGTCACTACTGCCTTAAACCTGTCCTCATAAATTCCAGCTTTACCAGTGATGATCTGACTCTCTTTGCTTGCCAGATGCACCCTGATGGTAAAGAGCATCTGTTTGCTGTGTGGAAACAAATGTCAGGAGCTGATTATTCAATTTTTTGCCTGTGCATCAAATCTGATGTTAAGCCACAGGGAGTTTTGAGAGCTTCTCAGTTTTTTTGACCACATAAACAGAGCCCCAGTCACCACTGCTGGCATGTCCTGGGTACAAGTGGCAGTCAGCCAATCCCGTGAGGATATATTTGATGAAGATGCAGATGAGATGTATCTACTACAGAAAGAATGGAACAGCACCATGAAAAAGAGATTGAAGGTATTTCTGTAGCAGTGATTTAATAGTAGTTTTAACCATTGTTGATTTACAGAGACATACCTCGATATACAAATGGGTGATTTAAAGCAGAAACTGAGTGGCTGATTAAAAGTTACTGTGGCATAGTTTCTCTGAGTATCAGAATTTAGCAGAAATTCTGTACCAGTAGTCATCAGAGCAAAGTACTGTTTAGCAAGACATGCAGAGTGCTTAGTCAGTCAGATCCATTACTCCATGTGGAGCTACAATGGGATATTGAGGTCTGGGTGGTTTATTTGGTTTATTTATTCTTCAGGTTAAAAATTTATTTTATTAAAACTGGTTGCCACAGCCCCTTTGCTTCTTGGAATTCTACTGAGAACAAGAACATAAGCCCAGGTGACTTCAACAGATTATTATTGCTCAGAGTGTGGCCAGTGGGGATTGTCTGTTCAGGGGTGAGCAGCATTTGGCTGACAAACACGAATGGAAGCTGTGGTGTAGGCTGTTGGTGAGGAGGGGTATTTTAACAGAGCTGTTGTACTATTACCCAATGAGAAATTTCCTGTGCCTGTGTCCATTGAAAGGAGCTGTTTAGTGTTCTTACACAAATCCCTCTGATGTTTTATGAGTAAATATTACAAAATCATACAACATTATTGAGGTTGGAGCAATATGTTGGGCAAAATAAAGATGTGTTCTTGTTCCTGGCTGTTTCTCTAGCAAGGCCACCAGTTCTCTTACAAAGAAATAGAAGTTTTCACTCGTACAGCTTGCAGTTTTGTTATGAAAAAAAGCTAAGAATTACTCTGTGGTATATGGTAATGTGATTAAAATATTAAATTAATTTGCATTGTGATCATTAGCTGTTTTTTACAGAAAGCAGTCACAGTGCTAGGTGTATTTAATGTGACTTGCTCCATCACAATCTCTTTTTCCAGAATAACTCTGGAATTGACTGAGATCTGGCAAATAGAAAAGAAAGGCTCAGTAACTAGTTATGTGAAAGCAGGTAGAAGTATTACAGACAGGGAAGTACCTCTGCTAAAGGGGAGGCTTTGCAGCCTGTGTAAATCTATATATGGTATTCTTTAAGGAATTTTTTAGAGGAGTTGGTCATCATAAAAGCAAGCATGCTTTCCTGCAGAGGTGTCTTATTTTCTGGTGTTTCTAGAAATACTTCCCTTATTTCCTGACCTTTTTGGGGATACTTTTAGAGAAGAACTGGCTCTTACAGCTCAGTAACTCAAAATGCACTGCAAACACCATGCTTTGGTTTAGGGGGAGAGCTGGGAGGGGTGCTCAAACCTAGAAGCTGTAACAGGTAAGTAACTGATTACTTGTTTATTTTTATTGTCATAGGTTCAAATTTTCATCTTGTGAACAATGGTTTCACTGCTCTCTATTATGTTCTAGGAAGGCTACAGGGAGGGAGTTGAGGCTGGGAAAGGACTTGCCCTCCAGGAAGGCTTTAACCAAGGTTACAGACATGGTGCTGAGCTGATGGTTCCATGTGGCCAGTTCAGAGGAACCCTGAAGTAAGTGACACCTCCTTAAGGTGATGTGCATGTGGAGGGTGTGTGTGGAGGGAGTGTGCATGCACTTTTTGTTTGGTTCAATTTAAAACAACAAGGTGCATTGTAAATCTGCCCAAAGTGAGCAATCTGAGAATTCTCAGGCCTTGAATACAGGGAACTGCCTTAGTGTGACAAATCCTCCTTCAGTTGCTCTTCCAAAATTACCCAAATCTCCAGCTTTAAGCTTAATATTTAGTTCTACTACTTGAATTTCCCAGAAAATGTGAATGAAACACTTAAACATTTATATAGTATAGATATCTTGTCACACTGCTATCTCCCTTCAACAACTGGAGCTCTGTGAGGGTGCATATAATCACTTGTCTTGTTGCTGTTCTTCACTTTTCAGTGCTCTCTTATCCTGGTGTCATGTGAATGGACATGATTCTGCTCTAAGTGAGATAAAGAATCTTCTTGATATGGTTGGAAAGCATGAAGAAGATGTGCTGAAGTATCTGAATTCTATGGAACAACAGCCACATCTTGGCCACGTTTTAGATTCTGTTCAGGACATGGATCTTAATCACACAGCTCCAGCTGGGACAGAGTGCAAGGAAGATGATGCTGGAAAACACAAAGAGATTGGCAGCTCTGGTGAAAACGTGTGTAAAAATAATGGTGAGGTTGGTTCCTTGCAGTCTGAGCACAGCAAGGCAAAACTCTGCACAGATCCTGAAAGGCCAACCCTTGCCTGGGTTAAAGAACAGACTGTTTGGCTTGTACAGCAGCTGGGCTTATCACTGGATATACTCCAACATGTCCAGCACCTGGAACATTAGTTTTTTCTGTCTCATGGTATTTAAAAAATATCTGAAATGGATCTGTTTCACAGTTTGTGGACCATGCATGGGGTGACACATCACTTCAGTTTAGAGAAATTGTGTTTTGATACTCCCCAGTAGAGGTAATTTCTATTAATCTTCATGATATTGTGGTTCCTGACCCCAAAAAAAAAAAAAAAAGCCAACTTGGCTTTCAATTTTAAATGTAACTTTCACAGAAAAGTCAAGTGACATTTACTAAACATGTTTCTGTTCTATGTCAGGAGCTGTCATGTCACCCTCACTTGCCCTTTTGGCAGTTGTTTGGAAATGGAACAGGTCTCTTAAATAGCCACTCTAAAATAGGTCCTTTCTAATATCTGAAAAATAAATGTGCAGCTTGTCCAGTGCTATGGACAGGCTATTTTTGCACAATAAGCTGCTGCTGTTGATGATGTGCTAACTATGCAAAATAGAACAGGATTTGCTGCTGATTCCTAGAGTGCTCTGACTCTCTAGTCACTTTATAGGAATTTTTCACCTTTATGTCAAATTCTTCCTCATGTGTTTTGTAGCAACTGCAGTGCATTTGCACATTTAAAAACTATTCTTTTCCTCATCATACAGTTCTACTTATTTCTCACCATTCTCTTCAGCTGCAGAATTACTGACAATTCCATTGTTTTACTGTTAGGTGAATTACTCTTACCTTGTTAGCCCACACTTAACATGCTTCCAGTCTAATGGACCTCCTGTGTTATATTTCTATTTATTTTGCCAGTCCCTCCAGCCTGAACTCTTTCCCATATCCACATAGTGTTATTCCAGGGTTATTCACATGTATTTATGACAATATTCTGTCTCTGACTCCTTTTCCTGTTGCTTGCCTTAACTGTAGCTGCAAATTGCTCTGGGGAGGGAGTCTTATCTTTGTTAATGTCTTTATACCAATTGAACCAATTTACAAGAAGTTAGACATTTTACTTGTTGTAAGTTGCTTGCAACTTTCATTCATGTCTGAGACAAAGCAGGTCTAGACAGAGAGGAACTGAAAATGTCAAAGTCAATTGAACTAGACTTTAAAAGTTAAAACCAAAAAAAAAGTTAGTAATTTTTACTTTGAGGACAGAAAAAAAACTAAGGTAAAAATTACTTGCTTTTCAGAGGCTGAGTGCACAATTTTCTTCCTAAAGACTTATTATCCTGCCAGAGACTTGGTAGACTGTCTGCCATTCAGTGCCACTTCTGCATTAGGGGAAGATTCATAGATCCATAGATAGATGGACCTGCACTTATGAGTCTGTTGCCAAACCTGTTTGTAACAGTGGACAAATAGTCCTGTCTGCATTAATTACATCCATACAGAGTTGTTCAAACAGTTTTTTTTCTCAAAATAGCATAATGCTGGTGTGGATAAACATTACTTTTCCACAAGTGCATGTGTTATGTTATAGTTTGTATCCCATATGTTAGACACACATTTCTTCCATACTGTGGTAGAATATGGTTCAGACAAAAATAAAGTTTGCCAGAGACTTTCCAAAATTGGGAGTCTAAAAGAGCAAAATTAAGAGAATTACTTCCATGTATTTAATAGTGTGAGAAGAGGAAACTCCATTCACAAATTAAGTAGACAAGGAGCTTGCCAAGTTCTTTCCAACCACTTCTGTAAAAGCAATCTGTGCCAGGGAAAATGACTTCTTGTTTGGTTATCAAACAATAGATTGTGTGTTTTACTTATCTGTCATAACAGCGTCTCTACTAGCTGTAGAGTTGCTTTCCTCTGCACAGTTTCTGTGCTTACTTTTTTCCATGTTATCATTCAGAGTTTCCAGCTTGGCTGTGGAGAGATTTTTCTCATGGGCTGTCCATAACACTTGGGTTATCTGTCACTACATCTTGTTGACCAACCACAGAAGGACTTTCTTCAAGACTATTAGAATCCACACTTTGCTCACACAGTGGTTCAGGTTTGTGTTTGGTGTGTCACTTCCATGTCTTGGGTTTCACAATCAGCTTGCACCTTGGCAGCCTTCCTGAAAATAGCTCTCATGACAACTGGGACTGACATGCAGCTGAAGGAGGAAACAAAACACGAGTCACTCCTGTGGACTTCATCCATTCTTCAACATACTTCTTGTTTTAAACAGTGGCTGACATCAGAAAGATACTGAGGTGGAAAAGAGCACTGTCTCCTTGGTCTATCTCCTGGAGCTTTTTGCCTTGGACACCTAAGGGCATCACATTGTAACTACAGTGTAACTGCATGTGCTATACCAGAAACCAACATTAACACAACCAAATCAAGTGCTGGTTCTTTGAGCATGGGGAGCAAAGGTGCTTTAGTGGAAACAGTGGGATGGTTTGGTTAAAAACAAACTCATAATGGTGCTATTAATGAAAATCTGAACTAGTCCTATTGAAATGTATTCTCTTTGCTGACTTCTATATTTGTAATGTTCATGTTTAGTGTAAGACAGGTAAGAGAGCATATCTACTCTTAATACCTACCCTAGAGAGGTTTTTTTCCACGCTTAACAATGCAGTTACCTGGTTCTGGGAATAATGTTGAATATCCCATGAAGGCTAATTAAACAGATTCAAACTCAGCCTGCATTGATTTTGCTGTCATCAAATAGATAATGGTTGTGTACATTAGGCCAAGTGAAATAGTGCTCTCAGTCATTAACTTATGTTCATCTATCAAAGCAACTTGTCTCCCTGGGAACTTGTTTCAGAAAACAAGCCAGAGACAATGTTGTAGAGATGCCCTATACTCCTCACTTTCTGAAAAGAAGCACTGATGGCAGTAGGTAGATGTGGAAAAAGCTCTTTCTGTGCTACTCTACATTATGCCAGTCATGAGACTGTCATGAGTCTTCAGAAAAGCATGTTTACAAAAGAAAAAAGCACCTCTATAAAGATAAAACTCTTCATTCAAATGTGTTTCCCTGCCCCATATGCCTTCTACTAGAAACACTTTCCATCACCATTAATGTTTGGGGTTTTTGAAAGAGATACTTAAGACACTTGTTATCACTGTTTTAACTAGCTTCTTGCTAGAATGAAGTTTTCTTGTTTCTGAGTGGGTGGCATTGTGAACAGACATGTTTTTATTCAGTGGGCAGGAAGGTTCATTCCAACTGTTGTGACACAGACCAACTTACCGCAGCACTGCTCCTGCTAGAAAGTAATCACTGGTGTTCAAAGCTGGATCATGGGGGTTTAAATGTAGGTGACACTGGACTTCTCTGGAGGTTATCACATCAATTGCCACTAAGAAAGAACAGAAGTATTTCAAAATAAAACATTTTTTTTACAAACGTTGAAAACCACCCTTTCATTCTGGTGCTTCAAGAGAGGTAAGACTGAAGTCAGTGGGAAGGGGCTTGTAGCAATGCTCTTGCAGGAGAGTTGCTTTTTCCTGATATAGCAGAAAAAATAGAAGTTACACTTCATTAACCACAGGCCAAGGCAGAAGAGGCCTTGAATATTTGCATTTACCTTCTGGTTTATGCTGAATTCAGAACACTGTTTAGTAAGTGTGCTGAATTCACTTCTGAATATCACTATTGATACACAAGAGCTATTTTGTGTTTTTTCTTGGGTTGTGTGCCACTGAGAGTAGAATGTACTTGTAACTGAGAAAGGAATTGCAAGGGTTGAGATGGAGCCATGTCCCTTGTCAGCCCAGTACAGAGGACAGTTGCTAATTATTCCACACATACCACAGGCTAAATTCTCTTTCCTGGGGTGAAGGAAGAAGACAGAAAAGCTGGTGTTCTTGTGGGGTACCACTTCAAAGTAAAGCAGTTCTGAATCATCTAGAAATAAAATTAATATTTAGTGATATTCACTCATACAACCTGGACTCTTTGGGTGAATTTTTAAAAACACTGATGCAGTACATGCCAGTTTAAAAAATACTGATGCAGTAGAATCTAATTATTCATTACTTTGGCAACTTAGGTTATGCTTATAGAAGTGTCAGGCCTATGAGATCTTTTAAAAAATCTATTGAGAGTGTAATAGTGGAATTAATGGGATTGTTATAATTTTAAAATATTCAACAAGTAATGGCAGCTTTGGCAAGGGAGAAATAAATCTGTTCCCACCCAGCTCAGAAGCTAGTTTCTTGCCAGTACTCTGCCACTACTTCCAACCACACTATTTACCTTCATTTATATGCTGCTCAGAGATGCAGCTGCCAATAAGACAGTTAAATGCCACTTGATGTCGAAGAATCTCTATCACTCCAGGCACACACTTCGAATGGCTAAATGGGATTTTCCTGACCAAGGCTCCTGTTAAATCTGATTTTTCTGAGCCCTTGTGTATGAAGTAACAGTGCTTTGGGCAATCTGGAAGAGACTAAACAACAAATATGGTGATATTTCAAGCACTGAAAACAAGAAAGTAAAGCTTGATGTTGTCAGGCAGCTGCACAATCTGACAGCAAAATAATTTTGGAAGACATTTCTAGCGTGTCCATTATGCTGCTCTGCATTTCAGTAGAGGAAATTAAATGAGATCCACTCCCTCCCAAATGCATAGTAGGCAAATACACCCGGAGCCAAGTGGTTGGGCAAGTGCCACCAATTCTTCCAACTACTGTAGCCCTGTAGGCTATAGAAATGTTAACAGCCAAGATCTCTCAGAAGAATGCCACAGGAGTGCTGCTTGACAGTTGTACAGATAGGATAACAGTTCTGCCTGCAATCTCTAGGGCATCACATGTTGTTCCTCCCTCCATCACTATGGCTTTCTTTGGAGAAGCATGTCTGGCTAGAGTATCTCTCAGTGATTCATTTGAAGAGGGGATAGTATGAAGAATTGCCACCTGTCCATGTTGACAGTGATTCTGTAACATAAGTAGTAGCTCAATCTTGTATTATCTACTTCAGGATGCCAAATGGGAACTGTCACCTTAAGATCAGGGCAGGGCAGGGCAGTTAATTAGCAGGGTCTACATTAAGGAAAGCTGAAGAGGAAGATAAAAGGGCTTTTCCTTGGCTCTTCATGGAGTAAGAGGGTTTCTTCTATGTTCTTTTCAAGGTTAGAATTCAGTTTTGTAATTCATTTCTAGAAATAAAATCTTTATACTCAGAAGAAGAACAGTCTTCCAGTGAGTATTAATATTTTAGGGAATTGCTGAAGAGTAAGAGATCCCTTTTGTCTATCTAATGTAAATGAAAAAAATCAGGTTTTATAGAGAAGAGCTTTGCTAAGCATTATTTTAACTCCTACCTTCTGTAACACCACCTCAAATTCCAAGAACTACGTTGGCAATGGCTCTGACAGTACTACTTAGTAATAAAGAAGTTCCCTCTTTTTTTTTTTTTTCTTCTTTAAAAAGACTCAGTACTGTCAGTGTTATCTAATCAAGAAATCTTTTTTGTTACAACAGTGCGACACACACTGACTTGCAGCATGATAAAGACCTTCCAAAAGCTGGGTGAGTACCATCCTGGGATTTGCTCCTCACACCAGCCAGTAAGTTTCCTTCTTTTTAATGTATTAATGATAAAGTTCTGAGCAATTTTTACAAGGGTAAATATTTGGGTTACATACAGACAAATCAGTATGACTTCATCAGTCTTGCACCCAGTGTTTAATGAGGATGAAAAGCTCAATTACTTGAAAGGGTCTGATATTGTTTCATAAATAACTTCAACTATTTCCTGAAGACCATTTAAATACTGTTGGGATTCTGAGAAGTCTGCATTGCTTGCTTATGGGGAAATATAATTCAGTATATATTTTGCACAAGGGCAGAGTGTGTGTCAAATGCACACTATACTCACCACAAAGAAACAGGATTTATGTGTAGATGAGTCTTCACTGCATTTTTCTTTAAGGGTAGACTGAACAATCAGCTCATATAAAGGAGCTAATTTCAAGTTAGTGATAGGAATTCCTGAAAGCAGGTGAGAATTTTTTAGTTAGCATTTAAGTTATGACTACATGAAGCTAATAATAAAGGTAAAACCAACGTTTTGAAAGGACAGAAACATCAATCTCCTTTCTTACTCCCTTTTTTGCTAATGGGAATTTGAGGTAGTTTAACAGCTTTGCCTGTAATTGTAATTTCTTAGAACTTTTGCACTGGTTACTAAAATGTTATTAGGCTGATAGAACATGCTATGTCCCAGAAACCAGTGTTCCCTCTTACAGCATTCACACAGGGAAATAAAGAGCAAATAACCAATGCATATTCACAGAACCACTGCATCTTAAAATCTGCTATAACATGCCTGTGAGCTTCTGTATCTCTTCAATACTGGATAAGGACATAGGAATAGGCTGGTGAAACTTCAACACAAAAAAAGCTGATAACTCTGTGCTGAGCTCATCTGTCAGTGGCAAAAAAGTAGGATTGCTGGGAGAAAAAAAAAAAGTCATCAGATTGAAAGTTTATTACAGAAATCGATGTAACTAAGACTCGGTGCAAGATCACTATCAGATCACTAGCAGTTTACTACATATTTTTTCTGGCTTGAGAAAAATGTTGTTTTATAAACTCAACTGTGGCTTTTACCTGCTTAAAATCAGGTGAATGTGAAGCCTGGCAGAAAGGAAAATTGAGCCATAAGAAACTGAGGAACAATGCACAAGGATGGTTGCTATACACTGTGGCTTATTTTAGAGAATTAATTCAGACTTTCCCTCCAGTTTGGCACTGAAGTAGAGAAAGAGATGAGGTGTCAGTATCCATGGTAGGATGGCAAGCTATTTTGCATAGTTAAGATCCCTCAATATTTGTATTTTTTTTCTGAAACAATTCAGGAGTTGCTTGTTGAGTACTCGGAAGTTAAGTAATATTGTTTCACTGGCTCCTAGCTCCAAATCTGTGTAAATATCCATAATTCAATGCAGCCAACATAGTTAAATGTGAACACAACAACTTTAAAGGCCATTTGGGAAAACTGTAAAAGCCCCAAGTTACAGAGGGTGTAGCTGTGAGCAAAGTGCCATCAATGAAACAGCTTCCTGTTCTAGCAGAGGCAAAACAAACTCCTCTGAGGTTACTGCCAGTGACTTGTAAATCCATTTCTGTATTGAGAAGTGTCTAGAGACTCACCCATCCTCTCCAGCTTGAGAATCGACAAGCAGGGGAGAAAGAGAAAGTTTGTGGAGTGTATCTGTGCCTTCAATAGTTACAACTGCTTTTGTTCCACTGACCTGGGAGCCTGAAGGAGAAACAGATCAAACAACCACCAGGCATTTTCATGCTGGCTAGGCAGTTACAGTGTTTGGTAGCGCTCTCACTTCAATTTGGTCAACAGACAAGAAATGGAAAAGTAGTTTCCTGATGTATAATTGTGCTACAGTTCATCACATAAATCTAAATTACAAGTCTGAGTTTCATTAATGAACTTTGCTTAATGAAACAGTGCTGAAAAAGTTATCATGTTAGTTATTTTTTCTTTTCTAGTTTTACCAGGATCTAGTTCTGCTTCCAAAATTTGATAGGGAGAAATGTAAAATTCAATGTTCAGGGGAGTTCCTGAGGAACAAAAGAAAAATGGTTACTACACACATCAATAGAGGAAATATGTTAGGCATCTTGACACAAAGAGATAAAAACCAAAGCAGTGTAGATGGGCACAAGGGGAATTCCTCATAAGAATACATCTCTAACTAGTGTATGTTCAAATCACTGCAGCATTAAGTTAGCAGCTAAACCTTCAGTGTACAAAGTCATCAGATCTTTGAAAAGATTCTATTTCCTCTGACTTGCACAATAACCTGTTCAGAATCCCTGGGATTTTTAAGGCTGAACAGGTTATTTCAGGGACTTGTCTGGAGCAGAAGGCAAGCTGTAATACCTGTGTAAGGGACACACATCAAGCTGTGCAGCAGTAGCATGTATTAGAAGTACTTTCATGAACCATAACACATTAACAGTTAAAGCTCACTTCTGACAAGTAGATGACCCCAGAAAGCTTATCAACTGATTGTATTTGCTTTTTAGGTAACACATGTATTGTCTCAGCCCCTGCTGCTGTCATCTCACAGTTACTCCTGAACTGTGGTTTCCCACATAACCTCAGAATGTTGCCAGCTTTGCTTTTAAGCTTCTGCAAAGTCAATGTTGCAGGAGCAGAAAACCCACATGGCCTCTTTATTTTCTCTTTCTGTATGTTTGAGTACTAAGAATACAGACATGGGAAGTCCCTACAGCATGGTTCATTTATAATAGAGGATCTTTCCCTACAAATAAGGATGGATTCAGTAGGGGTTTTTATTACATTTCTTTGAATTAATGAACAAAAGTGGGGGAAAGAAAATAAATCACCTCCAGTTCTTGGCACCAGGTGTCCTACTTTTCCATGAAGTACTTCAGTAACTCTGTTTACATCCTGTGTTCTAGTTCAAAACACATCTTGATTAGTGTTTCCTGAGTTACAGTGCTAGCTAGGCTGATGGAAAGGATAATTTGCACCCTTAATCAAAGGGTGGCAATGCTTTCTGGCAGTAGATTGTGTCTCTATTTCCTATGACAACTTCCAAAACACCATCATTCCACACGTGAATTACTCCTAGGACTTGGGCTTCCAGTTTCAACCCTGCATCTGAGCTGTTTCAAGTTGCAGTATGATGTGCTATTTACCAGAAATGAAGGGGGAGGGAAATATTGGAGAGGCAATATGATGATGTGCTATTTACCAGAAATGAAGGGGGGGGGTGGTGGAATATTGGAGAGGCAGGTTGAGTAAAGAGTCAGAAAATAAACTGGTGTCAAGGTTCAGGGCTGACTTAAATCAGCACACCTGGTTAAACTAACTCAAATAGAACCAATCTGACCTCAAATGTGATCACAGCTGAACACATACAGCCATACAATTACTTAGCTGTGTATTACAATTCCGTGCATTATTCATTCATAGATTCATAGATATTAGGGGTTGGAAGGGACCTAGAAGATCATCTAGTCCAACCCCCCTGCCCGAGCAGGATCACCTAGACCGAGTCACCCAGGAACAGATCCAGGTGTCATAGATGGGACAAATAATCTGTTTAACTCATAAATACTATTTACTGAGATAGCAGTGATCAGCAAGGATATAGCATACTTGTTCATGGAGTTAGTATGCTTCATAAAGGAACACTGCACAAAAATAAGTCAAGAGTGTGCTTCAAGTTACAGAAGGCTGTGCTTGCAGAGAGTACTTAATAGACAAGATATGAGAAAAGACTGCAAAAAGTCAGAAGGAAAGCACTGCTCTCAACTCTGATTTTCTGAAAAGATAAAAGTAGCATCTACTACTCCTGATCTAAAACCTGGGCACAAAATGAGAGGCACATTTTAGAGTCCTGCCACAGGGAGATCTAAACCTGACTGCTGACTTTCAGATGCACTGTTTGCTCCTGGTGGGTGGTCACATACACAACACACCCAAGCTGAGCAACCAACCACTTTCCCAGTGAGTCTCTAAGATAAAGCACAGGAGTTCAGTAGATTATCTTGTTTGGAGTGCCTGGGGTTTGTAAACTGCAGAAAGGCTTCAAGCTTTCCAGTAGGAGGGATCTCATTAGCCTTCCACATCCTACTTTATAATTAGATCAGTTAACTTGTTTTTTAGTGAAATGAAAGTGAGGTGGAGGGAAAGGGAGAAAGAGGTAGAGTTCAAGTTACCTGTCTAGAAGGGACATTGAATAAAGATCTTTTTCAAGGGCCTGCAAAGCAAGGTATCCCTTAGCTTTCATTTCACTGGGAGGGAGAGAAGAGGAATTATTATTTTTTAAGTAAACAAGTTAGGCTATGGATTTTATTTTATTTTTTTTTCAAGTAAAACCTAGTAGCAACCTGTTTCCTGGAGTTTGATACAGATTTGACAGGTCTTCTAGAATCTTTCCAAAGGCATCATAGTTCTTCATCCTACCAAAAAGAAACAATTGCTATCATGTTACTAATGATAATAATTCTTTTATAACTAACTTGCTAGAAAAAACATGGTTTCAGAAGAGACATAGGTCCTTTCCTTATCAGATCTGGCCAGTAGAAGTACTGCTTTTAAATTTTCTTAGAAGATACCAGGAAATGTGAATACTTGGCCCTGTTGAAAAAGGCAATGTAATTACAGCTGCCACTGGTTAAGTATGAGCTACTGAAAGCAATAGATGTGCATGATACACAAATTTGACAGCTCATCAGCTGCAAAACAGTTTTCTTGATGTTCCAATAAAGCTAGTCATGTAGTAACACTTCCCTAATACAATGCACTTGCACATCATTCTTTTCATCAAAATAGCAAGGATTGTATTAATGTGGCACTTCACAGCATCTTGTGAAAGAGATGGATCTTCAATATAATTGATAGATACATCAATCAAAAAAAAGGAGGGACAAGTGGCTTGCATAAGTTTGTGAAGGAATGGTTCAGACTTTGGAAAACCCAGCATTCTTGTAGATTTCTTCTCAGACTAACCCTCCAGGTATTTTATTATTGTGAATTTATAGTTATGTTGAGACTCACAGTAAGCATTATGCATATAACAAACTTCCTTCACCCATATAAAATGCTACACCAAGAGGCACAGAAGGGATATTTGCACTTTGTGACAAATCCTAACAAAAACTAAAATCTAAAAGTCTAAATCTCCCCTGTTTTTGCTTTAAACCATCACCTCTTGTCCTGTTGCAATGGGTCCTGCTAAAAGGCTCTCCCCATCTTTCTTAGAGGCCCCTTTAAGTACTGAAAGGCTACAATAAGGTCTCCCTGGAGCCTTCTCTTCTGCAGGATGAACCACCCCAACTCTTAGCCATTTTCCACAGGTGAGGTATCCTTGTTTCCTCACTGATGCTTTTTTTTTTTCTTCTTCAGTTCTTGAACCAAAAGTATTCTAGCCTTGACAAAACAACATGCAGAGAAACACAAGACTTGTTCATTCTTTTTCATTCAATAAGAGCCTCTGCACATGATTCTTTACCTTAGATGCTGCAACAACTCATCACAAACCTAGAGGAATAAGAGAGAAGCGTTTAATGGTTCTTGCTACCCTTTATGAAGCATCTCTTAAAAGCAGTTCATTGGTAATTACAAGATTGTTCCCCATTACTTTGAATTAGCTGAATGGTTAGCTAGAAAGAAAAAATCCCAACCAACAACAAACACACTAACATTACCATAGTTAAAATATAATATTAATATTATAATTAGAAGATCAAAGGCTCTGTGGAATAGGATAAAAATTAACAGAAATGGTCTGTTAATTAAAAAGCAAATCAAAACTGCATATTTGTCAGTCATATTTGTAAAATTCTCTGGATATGTATTTCCATCCTAATAATATTGTCCAGCACTCACTGATCAACAGCCCTGTGCTGGTTAAACAGAACAACCTGAAATTCCTGGGCTAACTGCAACTGAAAAACAAAAGGATTAAACCCCAAATTAATGTAACAATTTGGATGTTTACTGATAAAAATAATAGTTTGTGCTCCCTGCCCCCCACAACAGCTTGTGTTATATCTTTGAGCTGAAAGATTGTCTGTAACACTGAATAACTGCAGAACTTAGTAAGTGAATTGCATAGTGATATTTTGCCAATATTTTAATGAGAAATTTTGCAGGAAAAACATCCCCATTAGTCAGAATGCACATACTACTAAAGAACACAGAAGGAAAAACAGCATCTCTGATAACAGCTCCAAGACATTAATTTGGTATATATATCGCACTAAACTTAGTAGGAGAATAGTTTAAAACTCTGTTATTTACTGTATATTCATAACATTGGAGTATAAGAATGAAAATATGTATGCAGGATATTCAAACTGTTATCAAGTGGGCATGTCAGCTGAGTTTTACCTTAAAATCTAGCACCACAGGACTTAGTGGTAACCGAGTTGCAAGTTTAGGTGATTGAGATGCCTAAAGAGGTATCAAGTGCTATGCACAGGCTGGCAGATGTGACAAGACCAAAAAGAATCTAAAGACTTTCTGACATGGCAGTTGGAGGCCAGGAGGGAGACTACAGGGAGGTGAAAGAGAAAATTAACTTTACCACAGGAGATTCTCCAAGATGAGCCACCTTTACATTCAACACGTTTTCATCTTTCTCCATCTGAACTTCTATATAAAACATGTTTGATGTAATGTAGCAGACAGTCCCACTGGAGCCAACATGAACATTAAGCCTGAGGAGAGTGGAAAAAGAAAAAAAAAAATGGCTTGTATATCTAAAAATTCTGTCACATGAAGAAAGGAAATGAGTACAGTTTACTTGGTCGTGGGAAGATACACCAGGGATGCTTCAAAAATAACTCTTCCTTGGCTCAGCTTCTGAAAACTAGCCAACTAGGCAATATATCTGTGCTCTGCTCTTTGCATTATCATATTGGTTTGCTGAAAGCTATTTACCTTGGTCTGTAACTTTGGGACCTAGACATGCAAACCATCTCTACACCCAACATCCTCCTCCACTAAGGGCTAATCAAAGTAGGCAGTCATGGCTGTTCCAAGCAATACACCCCATTAGAACACCAAGATAAAAAAAGTATTGTTGACAAGCCATCCAGATGGTATTCCCCACTGGACTTGGGACCACACTTGCTCATGTGTATTTATTCATAAACAAACTTACCCTTTTTGTTTGGATAAAGTTTCTAATCTGTTCATCACAGAAACCAAAGATTTAGCTGAAAAAAATGAAAATGTTATTTCATCAGGCTGCAATGATCAAGAAGCAGAACCGATATTATCCTGCTTTAAAGGGTGTGATTTAGGTAATGAGAAAATAATATCTCTTGCATGACTCGTTATGATTAACAAGTGCTTTGCTGGGCTTCATCCTTTGAGACTAGCTATAGCCTGAAAGCTTAGCCCAAAGATGAGTCACAAGTCTCTTGTGTCTTACCCAGATCTGTATTTGTACATTTGACCTCTTTGTGCAGAACATCACCAACAGAAAAGGATGGGTAGTTTTCACAGCATGCTAACAAATACACTTTGAGTTATCTGACAGCTTGTTACCATTCATCATGCTCTGTATCTTCTCCATGCGAGAGCTCAACGAACCATCTGGAGCATTGCTGACAGGCCATCGAAGTGGCTTATCCTAGCACATTGTGAAAACAAGAGACAGAGAGAGAATCCTTAACTATTAGCCAGAGGAACATCACTGCATGAAAGGCACAGAGCACCAATGCCCAGTACAACAAAACACTACTTATTTCTTTTTGCCAAACATAGAGGTGGCTTATGATTGTAGCTCTCCCTGAAGTGGCAGCACCAAATGGATTGGTGAAGACCCTGTTGTGGAGAAATTATATATCAGAGGCCTTTGGAGCAGGGAGTGGATTTTCATTCCCTTTTCTGCTGAGCTGAGCTCAAGCTGTGTCAGCTCATTTCACTGTGATACTTAGAGATCAAGTAAGAAAGTACTTTCTTGTTAATTTAGGAGGAATCTCTCTGTGTGAAAAGGAGAGATCAGTGAGTGCCACAGGTGTACTTAGCTAGACTCAGGGTGCAAGTCCCAGCTGGAGATAACTAGTGAGCAAACTCTCCCAGCTTCTCTTCTAGCTCCTGTCTGAGAACTTCTTATACTTCATGCTTCAATTCACAAAGAACATTCACTTCTGAAAAGTTTTCACTCTGTCCAAACTCAAGACATTGTTTTCAGAGCAAGGCTTTAGTTAAGTATTAATAAAAAGCATGTTAAAAAAATGAGACTTTTTATACTAAGCTCAGAACAGTTGTGTTAACCTGCTTTTTAATTAAATATAATTACCTACTGGAAGGGTGGGAAGCATGGAAATACTTAAGGTATAGCACAGCAGGTCAGTGTGGATATCAGGTTTGAGGTCAGTTTCTGAAAAACAATCTTTGCTCCCAGCCCTATGGGCAAGAAATTGTCTTTATATACTATGAATGCATTGATGATAATCAATGGAAGATATCCTAAATTATTAGACAATGAGTCTAATTATAATAGTGTAATTATTATAATAATAATAGGAGTTAGGGTAATTAAAGGAGTTAAAATAATGCAATAAACATCTATGGTGTTAAACTAATGCAGGAAACTTTATCCACTGTTGTATGAAAAGTCAGGAGGCAGGTTCAAATAAGCACCAGTGATTTGGGTTTTGGCTTGTTGTGGTTTTTTTAAGGTCAAGAAGTTTTTAAACCATCTTGTCAGGCTGCTGAACCACTTACCCCTCTCTCACCTAGTCTGTGATCCTTACCATGCAAAAATGGACAAGTTTCAGAGTTTCAGTCCATGGTCTGTGTTGGTACTTTAAATGCAACTGGTCCATTAAATCATTTGTAGAGAGAGCTTTTGCAAACCCTGAAAAATATGTCAAAATGTTCTAAGTTTAATGGCATGTATTTACAATGGCAACCAGAAATGTTGGAGGAGAAAAAATATAAAAACTTGCTAACTTGTAAGTGTTAAACTTCAAAAGAGAAGGCAGAAAAAAAAGCTTTAGTTTAATTTTGCATACGTGTACCTAATTTTTGTAAGACTTCTGACAGAAAAAGGGTTGGGAGATATTTTGTATAGGCAAGTATCCTTAATATTAAATACAGAGATGCAGCTCAATCAGCTTGTTAAACAGTGAGGCTTTCTTTACCTATGCACAATCTCATATGTGTATTTCTAAGAAATAACAAGGTCTTGCTGTAGGTTTCAGGCTTCCAGATTTCTACACCCAGCTCATTAGAGATAGTTTTGAGATTAAAAATTAGGGATAATTTTTTACAATGGGGGTGGTGAAACCCTGGCCTAGGTTGCCCTGAGAGGTGGTTGATGCCTCATCCCAGGAAACATTCCAGATCAGGTTGGATGGGGCTCTGTGCAACTGGCTCTAGTTGCAAGTGTCCCTGCCCATTGCAGGGGGATTGTACTAGATGAGCTCTAAAGGTGCCATGTGCTTTCCAAACCAACTATTCTATGATTCTGTGGTTTTGCAGAGGGATGATCTCAATGCAGAGTTGGTAGTTTTCTTCTCATTGAGATGGCAAGGAAGGAGAATGGGGCCAGGAGAAGGGAAATTTTTAGCCCATCATCAATGTTCTTATAAATATTATTTCTGGCCTTACACAGAATCCAGAGGCTTAAAAAAAGATTTTTGCTGAGATGTGGTGCATTCATAACCATTAACTAATTCCATCAGGAATAAACCTGGAATGAGCTTCCTAATACATCTGCCTGAGACAGGCAGGAAAACTCCAGACTGATTAATAAGAGGAAATTGAGTCCCTCCAATATGCCAAATAGCCCACACACTCATCTCTGCCCCTCAGCACCAGAACAAACACTGCAAAGTCCTGCTTTGACCTAGAGGGCACAACAGCCACAGAGAGTTATCCCCTTTGGACTAGCAGCACTGCAGGGAAAGAGAATGATTGTGAGAGGGAGGGATCTCTACATCCTTTGCATACACCAAGCAGGGATAGTGAGTGAGGGCTGGCAGCATCTTCTTCCTGCTTGGAGGATGAGAAAGCAGAAACCTGTCCACTGTAGAACAGGCTACCTCAAACAACTAGAGAAAGGGGAAGCAGTGGACCCCAAGCAGTTGTTGCAAATGCCCCTCCTGGGGAACATGCCACCACTGAAGTTCCCCCTCACCTATTCCCTGATGCTTACAGGAGGGCTGCAGCCCACCCTGTGCCTCCATCTCCATCCACACCACAAGAAGCCAGGGCCCCTACTTTCATTGCCTGCACCACAGCACCCATAGGTGCTGCAGAAGTCAGAAGACTTGCTCCCTCACAAGACTGTCCCCAGGGATTTGTGTTTGAATTTGAAAAGCTTGATAAGCATGGCAACATCATCTCTCAACTCTGATGATTTTTAGAAGTGGTCGGTCACATTCTTCCACATCTAAGTCCTAAGGTGAAGGCACAATGTCCCCATCTTTTCAGAAGGTGTAGCACCCTCAGAAAACTCAATTTCAGGAAGAGAAGCTGGGGAAGGTATGATAGCAACAGTCACTCAGCAAAATAGGGAAACACTCCTTAAGGGAGCTCTTAGTCTAGGTCAAGGATTGAGGGGGGGGAAGAGACAATAGCTATCCCTAGCATTATATCTCTGATCCTACTGTGGCCACCTCATGTTGCTAGACTCCTAGTGCATAGGGAATGGTGGACAATTGCAGTGCAAGGTTCAAGGTTTAATCATAGAAATGTCTGGGTTGGAAGGGACCTCTAGAGCTCATCTAGTCCAACCCCCTGCTGAGAGCAGGGACATCTGCAACTGGAGCAGGTTGATCAGAACCTCCTCAAGACCCACCTTGAATGTCTCTAGGGATGGAGCCTCAACCACCTCCCTGGGCAACCTGTTCCAGTGTCCACCACCCTTCTGGGAAAGAACTTCTTCCTTTTTTCTAATCAAAATCCACTCCTTTCTCAGTCATGTTGCAGTGCCTGAAATAGTCTCATAACACATAAAGGATATGACCTTGGGCTTGTATGTAGGCACCTGAGTAGAAAGAAAATAGTTTGGTGAGCTCACTAAGATTACAGAGAAAATTATGTACGGAGCAAGGAATCCCAGGAGAAGTGTAAGGTATGTGCCAAAAAGTGATATTTGTCTCCAAACAGATGTCAAGCATCTTACTTAGGGAAAGTCCATGCAGCTGAAAGAATTAAATATGTTTGTATTTCACTTTTACAAAGGAGGTAAAAGGTGATCAAATAAATTGATGATGTAATTCCACACTTGTGGTAGACCACACTTCCCTAAAATTATTAGCTTGGTTTATGCTATTAAATATTAATTTATTTTGCAAACTGACATTAGAAGTGACTATAGGTATAATCATGAGCTTTACCTGGGACTTGGTGCATCCATTTAAAACCATGTTTTCAGTAGTTCTAGAGAGGCATTTTAACTTAGGTTTGCTTGAACTATGTATTGTAATGTTCTCTGATGGGCAAGAACATGTACTGTGACCCATGGAAGGTAAATAGGTTACCTCAGTGCAGACCATGTGAAATGTGTGTTCCCATGTGGCACACCACAACATGGTAATGTTTAGTATCTTTCTGGTAATTGTCATATATATTTGCATTGATCCAGAGTTCATTGGAGCCTCTGTGGTCTTGGTACTGACTCCAGTTTGATCATGCTCTGGCTAAGCAAAAAAGTTGTTTATTTGCTGACCTTCTTAAAGAGAACTCTTCCAAAATAAGGAAGAGGGAAACATGTCACCACTTACTATGTCTGCACAATAGCTGTTCCTTAAATAAACAGAGGACTTGAAGTTTAAGTAGTCACAGTCCAGCATGGTTGATAAGCCCAAAATTCACTTTAATTTTCAACACAAATTATCCTTTTCCATTGTGATCAAATGTAGGTATTTAGGTAGATTAATTCACTTTTTTCTTTTTTTTCAAGATAGGGATGGTGCCAGATTTTCATATAAAGACAAGTATCCTAAGCAGTAGCCTTCATACCTGCATGAAATTGTAACAGTGGCTAAGATCTTACATGAGAAACAGCAGCTTAAGCACTGTCAGAAAGCTCCTTGGATCAAGGTGTTGCTCCAGCATTTAGAACTGTGCTATCAAATTGCCACACTCAAGAGAAGAGTAAAAAGTGTTGAATAATTTAAAATGTTCTAATTATAGCATCTCAGGCATATTAGATACACAAATGTTTAACTGGGTCAGTCTGGGGGGAAGGCAACTGGCCGAGCATTATCATCAGTATAAAAGATAATAGGATTGACTGCATGAGTCCTGCACACCCACCTGCTCTACATCACTCTTGCTGTGTTCATCAAAAACTGCTGCTGAAATCAACTTCCATGTGCACAGTTAGAAAATAAATTATCTCTAGAGAAAACCTTCTCTTACTCTGAAATAATTGGAGTTTATCTTATCCTCTTTTAAAGGGTTAAAACTGCTATGCTTCTTTAGGAACCCTTTGAGAAATTCATTGTTATTATTGCTTTGGTGGTTTTTTTTGTTATGGTTTTCTGCATTTTGCTAAATTCCTGGCTCCATAATCTGCTTCACAATGCATGCTCTGGGAACATTGTGATTTGTATTAAAATAACATTTTGTAATTTCATAGTCCTTCCATTTCTGATGATTTTTCCATTTCATTGAATGGTACTTTGTTTTTTTTCCGAGAAAGGATCAACTTATTTTCCATTCATATTCTTGCAAGAATTCAAGTAAACTATTTGTTTCAGCAAATATACTCTAGACTTAACAAGGGGAAAATTTACATACATTTTAATGACAGCAGTTTGGTAAAAGATTCTAGGAATTCCATATTCAGTGTAACCTTGGTGTACTTTTTTTTTCTTTTGGGGAGGCTGGGGTTTGCTTTTTTACATTAATCTTAAATCCAGCCTTTATTTTTATTCATCTAAAGAATAAAAATAAATCACCAGCAGTAGCTTCACTGGTCCTCTTCCAGCACTTTCTTGGAATTGCATCTTTCCAGAAGCCCTTATCTGAATTGTTGATCAGAGAAAACAGGAGCTATATAATAGCCCTCAGTGAATCCAAACAGAACTGAGGCCTGGGGCAGTGGATCCAGTTAGAACTGCAGGATGTGGAAGAGGTGTTGCTGTAATTATCTGGATAGATACCTGGTCAGGAGATGAGAGGTAATATTGTGTTTTTTCACAAAGTGCCAGGGGATTTGAGAGTGATGAGCAGTGACAGAGCTATAGAATGGGCACATAACTGGAATGAGAACCAGTGTTTACCAAAAATGGTGAGCAATTTCAGAATTCAAATTCAAACAGTTCCTTTATGTATTTTCTTCCAAGGTAGCCAACCCAGTGCTGATTCACCAAAGCTTAGTTGGATACTGCCTATGGCTTTACAATCCACACACGGTGCGATAAGTTTTGCCATCTTTCCTTCACTCTCTGCATCATCTCCATAGTTATGAAGTGTAAATATTTTGTTCCTGAGCGTAAGGTATGAATGTTGGCTTCTGCATTTTATTTCACTACAGCCTTAAAGACTGAACCAGTTTTAGCTCATGACTTACTGAATAGCACTGCTGGCACTGTAGTCTGAGGTACTTAACTCTGGCAGGATTTGACTGTTTCCTACTCTTTCAATGCAAGCCTTTAAGATCCTTCAAAGCCAAAGGCTGTATAGACAGACATAAAAAAGGAGGATCTTAGCAAGTGGCCGTGGATGTAGAAATGCATTGACACTGACAGGTGTATCTTTTCCTCAGACTGCAGTCAGGATATGGCTAACGTGTCATTTCTGCTTGACAGTAGCATTACAGTTTCCAAGTAGTTCTTGTCTAAATCTTTTCCCAAAGGTACTAGAGACATGCGACCATTATTTAAATTACCCCCTGGATGAGCATGGGAGGGCTGGCTTTAGATGCACACAGTTTCCCTTACAAGGCTTCAGGAAACCATAACTGAACATTTGTTGCTTATCTCTCATCTTTCTAAGCCTCTTCTAATCATTTTTGTAACTAAAGTCAGGTGTTGCACCCTCAGATGTGTTCTTCACTGACATCAGTCAGCTGGAACCAATGGAACCCATCACTGCAGCAGCAATCCCACAGACAGAGATAAAGTGAAGGCACCTGGCACATAATCTGCAGAATATGACAGATTAGAATTGTGAGCTAAGTGGGGAGCTGAAAATCATAATAAGCATTGAGCAGGTAACAAACAAATTAAAGAGAATAATTATGCTTAAAGGAGCTTTCCACCAGCAGGACTCAAAGCTGAGACAGGTAGAGGAAGAGAGTCCTGAAGCTGCCATAGTCACAGAACTAAAAACCAAACTAAAAAAAAGCCCCAACTTCACTATAGTCCATGCCCATCAGAAGTGAGAAGGAAATCTTCAAAGAAATAAATTAGGAAAGAGACTAGAGAAACACAAGAGGAAAACTCTACAAAGGCACATAAAACCCATGAAGTATTAAACCATATGAAGTATGAAAACCAGGAGCAATATAAAAGGAATATATGGAAAGAAGAAAATATTTGAAAGGGAAAATATGAGAGAAATAAACAAATTAACAGATCAAGGATTTAAAAAAAATATTTTTTACTTTTTTTTTTTTTCTGGAATTTTCATGGCAGTAAAGTGAAATTGCTTTAAGTCTACTTTGAGCTATTTTAAACCAACATTGGTTTGGAGATGATTGTTAGGCTTAAGTGTTCTGATTGAATATATATCAGGACATGGGTTATATAACATGCAGAGTTAAAAAAGAAACGGCACTCAGTGGCAAATACTGATTTCACTAAAATAGTATGTGGGAAGGACACATTTTTGAGGAATGACAATACCATAAAGGAGCTCAATCCCAATAAATTCCAGTTGAAAATGCTATACCAGTGCCATGTAGAGAGGTACTCCTTATATATTACATATTTTACCTCATTCTATAATGGTTAAGCAATTAGATGCTGGTTGTCATATCTTACGTTTTAAAACCCAAACTAATTAAATTATGAAAACTTGTTATAAACACATGCAATAAACATTGTATTATGCATTTTAGTGGCTGTATATTGTTAGACATTTGGTAATTCCTTAACTATGTTTCTAATAATGTTTTTGTCTACTTCTTTATAAACCAACTGTGCTGTAACCCTTAAATCTCAGATACCTGGATTCCTAGTCACCTACAAGAATGATGTAATTTCTCCTAGCTCTGCTGAATGACAAGGTGAATGACTGCAAACTCATCATTACTCTCGGATTCATCATTTCCCAAGTCACTTCACTGTGCTTTCTTTATTTGGAAGGCTAATGGAGCGAAGCAAATGCAAATATCTCCTTAGCCAACAGTTTATTACAGTAATCCTGCTATCTTGTTCTTGGGGAGTGTTTCTGTTCACAGGTGTAGGAGGACACGTTGACAAGTTTGGAGGCAGTCACAGATGATGGGAAGCTCCTCTGTCAGCTGACAGATTAAGATGTCCTTGCACTGAGCAAGGCTATAAGGAGCAACTACCCACACAACCTTTGTGTGTGTTGAGTCGTAGTGTTCAGAATCTGGACTACATTGCTTCATTTTGAGAACAGCTGAGGTTTGTCTGTGCACATCACAACAGCATTACCTGGTTTTATGTGCTGCAAAAGCATAGAGAAAGAAAGACTATTGCTGCCTTGTGGATCTTAACCTCTAAATATGAAAAGCAGCTGAAAGTTAGGATGGGAAATAGATAAAGAGTAGACTGGCCAAGATCAGAGCAGATCAGTGGCACTTGCTGTGAGAGTATGGTGTGGTTTGACCTCAGCAGTTAAGCAGCACCCAGCTGCTCACTTAGTGCCCCCATGGTGGGATGGGGAAGAGAATCAGAAGGGTAGGAGTGAGAAAATTCATGGGTTCAGATAAAGACCGTTTAACAGGCAAAGCAAAAGCCACACAAGCAAGCAAAGCAAAAGAAGGAATTGAGGCACTACTTCCCATCAGCAGGCAGGTGTTCAGCCATCTCCAGGAAAGCCAGGCTCTGTCACAGGTAGTGGCTGCTTGAGAAGTCAAACACCATCCCTCTGAACCCCTTCCTTCTTCTTCCCCCACCTTTATTTCTGAGCATGATGTCATGTGGTCGGGAATATCCCGTTGGTCAGTTGGGGTCAGCTGTCCCAGCTCTGTCCCCTCCCAGCTTCTTGTGCACCCCCAGCTATTCCCTGGTGGGACAGTGTGAGAAGCAGGGAAGGCCTTGATGCTTTGTAAGCACTGCTCAGCAGTAAGGAAAACATCCCTGTGTTATCAACACTGTTTTCACCACGAATCCAAAACGTAGCCCCATAACAGCTACTGTGAAGAAAATTAACTCTATCCCAGTCAAGACCAGCACTGAGCAGATTTAAGCTGCCAGCATACAAGACAAGAAACTACCTGTAATACCAGGAGATCCTGCCTCCCTGTGTCAATTTCAGTTCAACAATACTTCACACCATAAAGTCTCAGGCCCAGCAGATGCCAGGCTAATCAATTCTGGGCTTCAACTGGAGGGTACCCTCAAAAACCAGTAAGTGGATTTGTTCCCTCTCTGGTTTGACCCCTAGATAAATAACATCTCACCCTGGAAGATTTACTGAGGTTTTGAAGGAAGAATAGCTGTTTTATGAGTGATAAGGTGGTTTTCCAAAGAATGTGGTTCGTTCATTCATGTCAAGAGAAACCTAAGATAAAATGTCAGTGTTAAATTATGCATGCTTTAGATATATAATGTGTGCTATAAAATGTGTGGTAAAGAAGAGGGAAGAAGTGGGTTTTGTTCCGTGGGAAAGGAAGTTGCACATCAATGTTTTTCCCAAAGGCTGGGACATGTTTTGTCTGACATGGCCACTGTATCTTTAGCTTTTTAAAATAAGTGAAATTCTTGGCAGTTTTCGGTTGATTTCTTAGTTGTATTATGGTACATAATGCAAACACTATTAGCACACAGTTAATTACATCTTTGCTTGATTACATTTAGTAATTCTTCTCAGGAAATAGTTTACATACTGTACATATGCTAGTTCCACAAAAAAAAAAAAAAAAGGGCATTTCCATGGAGTGAAATACTTGGTATCAAGGTCCTGGCAACCATTATTATTGTATCTGGGCAATCTGATATCCTTGCTCTGCTCACTGCAGGGGGGGTGAACTAGATGACTTTGGAGGTCCCTTCTAACCCCAACCATTCTATAATTTTTAAAACTGTGATTTCAGGGCATGATTGAATACCCATGTTGAAGACAGGGACTAACCCTTCCTGGTGTTGCTGTGCACTAGGAAGTATTGAATGGCTGCAGAACAGTATTGATGGTACCCTATGACTCAGACAAATTGAAGGGTTCTGGAAAATATATTGAAGTAATCCAGTATCTAGATACTGAAAGGGCTGCAGAAGTTGGGCCAGGATTTCTTGAAGACCCTTGAATCAATAAGGTTATGCTAAGACACAACACTTTCATGGTCTCATGAAAAGGCTAATCATAGCTAGCATGCAAATGTTTCCCTGTCATAAAGTACAAAAAATGGTTTGTGTCTTATTTTGGCTGTTCTGTTGACTCAGTATTATTAACTTTCCTCTTTTTTTCCCTCCCTCCGTTTAACAGAATCCAACATTTCTTTGTGTAAACGAACATATTTTGGTATTTTAATGAGAACAAACTGCATCTGGATTGCTCCTTTATTGCTATCAGCTTCTCAGACTGTAGAATATGCAAGAAAAACAAAACAAAACAAACCCCATACTGAAATGTGAGGCCAGTGAAACTAAATCCTGGAGAGAGATGGACTAAACACTGGCTAAATATCTAAGATGTCCAAAATTGCAGAAAATTGAGCACAGAGAACACTGAAGGAGATTTTGAAGCACACCTGCTTTGCAAACAAAGCACAACAGCTGCATGATGCAAACACTGAGGCCAGAGATTTCCAGCTGAGGTGATAACACCTGGCATTTCCAAACTTTGAAACTACCTTCAGCCAAGTAATTGTGAGGACAAGGGGTCAAAATCATTTGTGTCCTCCCTGAATAAATTAGAAAGGAGTGGATTTAGATGAGAAATAATGAAGTTCTTTCCCACAAGAGTGGTGGATGCTGGAACAGGTTGCCCAGGGAGATGTTTGAGGCCCCATCCCTGGAGACATTCAAGGTGGGGTTTAAGGAGGCTTTGAGCAACCTGCTGTAGTTGCAAATGTCCCTGCTCTCAGCAGGGGTTGGGCTAGATGAGCTCTGGAGGTCCCTTTCAACCCCAGACATTTCTGTGATTCTATGAATGGCTACAGCCTGATGAAACAAAAACCCTCACACTGAGCAGTTAAATTTCTGTATTTTGCTTAGGCTTCGTTACTTCACTTGCATTATGGGTGTAAATCATACTGTGTTTACACAAAGCTCCTATTCAACAATTTATCAGTGAACAATACTGTTATTAAAGCATCAGTATTGTTCTTAATGTGGAAACTCTCCTATCTGCCTGTTTTGTTTGGCATCTATAAAACCCTTCACGCATGGACTGCTACATGACTCTAAAAAAAACCAAACCCTCACAATCTTGGTGCTTCATGTTCCCTTCTGCCAGTGATAATTCTTCTTTAAGTCAGTGTATTAAATGTTTCTTCAGCTTGTACTTGTCCCTTGAGGAAAGCTTGTGCTCTGCTTTCACCACTAAAAAATAATTGTGTTTATAAAATCTAGCAACAGATGTGAGCAACTTATCTCTTGCTCATGGCAGAACATGCCTCATCTATGCACCGGATCAGGGATTAGCAGGGGGAAGGAGGAGTGAAAATGAAGCTACAGCATTTGTCTCACTGCCCTGCTTAGTAGACTGAGCTGCAACAAAGGCAGAGAATCATAGAATGTTTAGGGCTGGAAGGGACCTCCAAAGGGCATCTAGTGCAGCCCCCCTGCAGGGAGCAGGGACA
>JAOEGS010005289.1:0-10067 GCA_025447755.1 Corythornis vintsioides
AGGCAACACGCACAAAAAAAAAAAAAAAAAAAAGAAAAAAAAAGAAAACACATTGGTATAACTGTCTTTCACCTAAGAAAAATTCTCTTTTCCTTTCTCCACTTCCATCCATACTCCAGCATGGGTTTTATTTGATACTTAGCAAACTGCATATCACTGTCAAGGCAACTTATTAAAGCTGTCTTTTAACTTGACCTATGTGTAAATACAGACTTCCACTCGTAGTTGTGGGAGGACAGCAAAGGTATCAGAATTCAATATGATTTTGGAGCCACTTGACACCATTATTATAAACATCCCAAAATAGCTATTCTATAGATGTTTTTCCAGAATAGTTATTTCATTGTGAACTGCCTTGTGAATTGTTTAATTCCAAAGGAACAGTGAGTGCCTCTCTTCTAACTTAGATTGGTATAAATGTAGTAAAGTCAAACTTTTTGGAGAGAGAAATTTCATTCCAGAAAAGTTTCTTCTCTTACACAGTCATGTACAATGAACTACTTAATTACAATTGTTCTGGTAATGATACAGGTATAAATTTTGCTTGAGTTGATTAATAATACCAAGTAATAAACTATGACATGTCCACCAAAAAAAGAAAAAAAAAAATCACTTTATATGAACCCATATTTTGCTCAAGACTGATGCTGCTTTATTGTTTGTCTGCCACAGATCATCTCAAACAGCCTGATTCTGCAGAAAACTAGTAAGAGAGATTACAGGTGAATCAGTGCTTGCCTCCCATATCAGCCTCGTAAGGGAAAACAATCTGAAGTATTACTCAGAGAAGAGATGAGGCCATGAGCATGACAGCCATTGTGAAGCAAGTAATTTTGAGGGTTAAACCTTTTTTATTAAACCTTTAACACCACTTATAAACACATTTTATGGGCAATAGACACAGAGCCTGCAAATCTGAAATTTAATAAATTTCAAGACAAAAATCTTCTCAGATTTATGAAAAACAAGTATCTCATTTATTTATTTTCATTAAGTGCAACTAATAATTTAAAAGCTGCAAGCAGGTCCCAAGATATACTTTGTATGTTTTCATCTTTCTCTGTTCTTTTACATATACAATAGAACTGTGCAGTGGAAATGTGTCCTGATAGATGTGCTGGCACAAAACCATTTGAAGCAACATATAAAGACAATTTAAGCAGAGGAACTACTATCTTAATAGAATTAAGAACTATTATCTTCCTTCTTGTACTATAGGGACAGCCAATGTGTGGGGTTTTTAGGACACTAACGTTATGGTTATTTTAATCTCCACGTCTTCGATGTAAAATGGAGACAACTGAACTTTCCCATCTTTGTGAGGTGTTTGGAGATTGAAAGAAAAATTCAGCTACAAATTTCCAGTTCCCTGATGGTCATTTTTTGGTCAGTGAATCCTTACACTGACTCCTATCTCATGGTGTAACTCAAAGATAAGTTTCTTGTTGTTTGTTTCATAACTCAATATTACTCTGACTGCTTCTATTTGTTTCCCACCAACACTCCACCCCACTTTTATCAGCTTTACATTGAACTTCTCATCCTTTCACATTATTTGTTTGCATGCCTTTTCCCTCAACTTATGCTTCATACTTTCCACATACTCCTCCACATTTCAGCTCCTGTTGAATTTTTTTTCTCCATTTATTCCAGTGGAACTTCTGGTTGACTTGCATTAACATATATCCTGATTTTAGAACTCACAAGAGTATAATTTTCTTCTGCATAAACCTGTCAAATCATCACACTAATAATTCTTTGTGTATGTTGTACAACCCAAAGAACTATCTTCTGTTTCTGTATTTTTTCACATGATTCTAAATTTTAATATCTTCTGTATGCAAACTACTTCACCTTTATGGTAGGCTATGTTTTAAACAAACAGCTCTTGCACAGAGGAGTGCTCAAAACCCAGCACTGAAAAAGCAATTACATGCAATCATGCAATTATGTTATGAAAGTTTCCATTCTGAATAATTTTGTTCTAAAGCTCTGATTGCTCCCTTTGGAAATTTGCATGTCAGAGCCACCATAAAAAGGTGTACAGAAAATATCATGTCAATAACATACTCTTTTCCTGCCTTAGATCAGAAACAATGGCCAGGTAGCATTAACTCTAACTGAACTTATTTTCACAAAAGTAGAATATGTAGATGGGATCTATTTATTTATTTATTTATTTATTTATTTCATTTTAGTTGTAATTTAAATGCCTGAATTTAGGCACCATCAGATACTTCCCTCCATGAATTCACAGTAAAAGGATATGTTCCTTACATGACTGTTTGTGAAGAGATTTGTCATAATAAGGAGCTTACAGTCTGGTTTTAATAGTTAACTATGTTCAACTTGATTTTTGTAGTTTTATTTTCCCTCATTTAATTTCTTTAAAACCCTCTTGATAAGCCTAGAAAATCTACTAATTGCAAATGATATCCTGTATAATGAGATTACCCTAAGAAGTGTTTTTAAAGAATAAGAGGCATCAAAAAGGCTTTATAAATACCTCAGAAGGTCACGACAAACCTACTCCAGTAAATTTAACATTTACCCAGTTTAAGATCAAGACACTTTTGACTAACACAGGACAATCTTTAATTAAACTAATTTTGCCACATTAGTATCTTCTTATTTCAAGATGAATTGAAGATGTAAGATATGCCCTTCTACAGAGATCTAAATGCAAAGTTTCTCCATTGACAAGAATTGAGTTCCTATGTATTCCTCTGGTAAACAGATGTGATATTTGCCTGATCCATTCTGAAATACTTGAGAATAATAATGTTTTAGATGGCATATATATATCAGCAGAAACAATATTTCATTTAACATTTAGAATTTAGGTATTACTGAGGCCTTATGCAGATTCATCATATATAATGTCATATGGGGAATGATTCACCTTATTTACATTCACTTTAATCAAATTTATGACATACTGAAATTGTTAGTCCTGGATCTAGTTTTAGTTAATTTGGAGAACTAGATAGATGTCATGAATGATTCATTCAAACGTAGAATGGAGCTGTGTAAAAAGGGTTGTCCTGTGTGGTTCCCCCCCTCTCATCATTGCTCATAACAGCTAGTGGGGACCAGCTCCTTATTTTTGGGTGTCTAAAACTGGATAAGATCATCCCCATCTCCAATAATTATTACTTTTTTAATAACATATAATGCAATTACTTTCCTCTGTTGAAACATATATGCCTAATAATCTTAAAGTGCACTAAATAATTACATTGTGAAACTCCTTGCTTCAGGATGCAGCATTTATTGCAATTTTATATGTATTACAAAAATGATTGGATATGGTCATGGAAGAGAAATTCAATGAAATCTTTTAGATGCAAAGACATGAGCTCTAGGCAAGAAAGTTTGTTTAGTTTTGTTCTGTTTTTTTTCTTTATTTATTTATTTTTCTTTTTTTCCTGAAAATCATTGCAACTGCAAGAATATTCTGCACAGTATCACAATCTATTATATATTATAGATATACTATATCTATTTTACATGTGTGGGATGGGGTACTAAGCTAAGCTATTTTTAAAGAAATTGTGAGGGGGTTTTCTTTGGTTGGTTGGTTGGTTGGTTGTTTTGTTGTTTTTCAAAGTATAAAAGTAAATATCAGATTATTAAAAATCTGTTCTGCTTTCTACAGGACAGACTTTAAATGACATCACAACTTCCTACCTTTGAGACACACAAAGGCAAAATTAACAGAACTGTCACAACATGAGATGAAGAATAGAATATGCTCAAGAATATCTCCCACTGTCAAATAGAAGAAAGATTAGGTCATGGTAGAAGTATTTCAAATCAAGAATTCTGGGTTTGTTTCATTTTTTTTTTCTTTGTTGTTCATTTTTTGTTTGGTTAGTTGTTTTTTAAGAGAAAATAATAATAACAAAAAAAAAAAAAGAGACAGAAAAGGCTAGAAGTTCTGCAATTTGCTTTTATTCCTTTCTAGATGTAAAAAAAAAAGTCCTTGATTTGTTACTGGAAACAAACAAACAAACAAACAAAAATACCCTAAACAACAAACCATCAAAAAGCAATAAAAGAAAAAATAGAAGGAGTATATGATCCTGGGTCATCCTATAAACTAGGACAGATAGATACATAAGAGACATGAAACCTTTGGACTATATTCTCTTGCTTTCCCTTGTCAGTGGTATAAACTGCTTTCTCTCCTGTTGGAGCTGTTCGTTGAATATGAGTAGTTCAGTCTTTGGCAATGTTGATATGATGGCTAGGGTCCTTTACCATTGAGGGGTACAGGGTTATAGCTACTCAAAAGCAGGGAGGTCAGGTTTTGGGGCTGTGCCAGAGGCCATTCCTCTTGAAAAGTTTCAGAAGAGACTATACCTTAATAAAATGTAGAAAAACTGAGAGGCTCTCTGCAATCTGCTGAATCCACTGACAGAAATGTTGGCTGCAAGGAAAATATGTCTTCTGAGGAAGAAGAACGTATTTCACCATTAAAATATACACTAAGTTTATTTGTAAATTTGAAATATGTTAAAAAAAAGGACAATCAGTTAACTTCATTTGAAATATGTAAACTGAAATTGTCAGCAACCTTGATAGAACATGTAGGTATAGAATACAATTCTCCAAGTTTTATATCGCTGCAAGTCAGTGACAGATACTCAGTAGATACTCAGTAATTAAATGGCATGAACAGACTAAAGTCAGTTGAGTTACTCTGCCTCATTCACAATAATTATCTCAATGAGGAAGAGGATATTGGTTTTTTTTGTCTGGTATTTCTATAATAGTATCCCATAGCAGAGTGAAACTGGTGACATTTGCCTTCCATATCAACTATCCTTCCGTCTTGAATACTCCAATCGAAACCACCAAACAGAATTCCAAGAGTCTTGAACACGATTTCCATTAACTTCCATTTTTCCTCAGAAAGTCCTATTTTGAATCTCTGTGTTTTCTTCTAAACAATGCTCTGGACACTGCTTCATTTAGACACATTGCATTTTTATCAGTAGGTGTGCATTAAAAATTTTTTTTTAATACATGTTGCATATAAAGCTATGTATTTAATTCTATATATACTACATTTGAATCAACCTTTTGTACAATTTTTATGAATTCAATCCACACCCTTTACAATTTTCCAGGCATATGCTCACCTGTCATTTATTCATTAGTCAAAAGTAATGTATGTGTCTAAAAAGAATCACTGTGGACAAAATATTGGATAAATTGCATTCTGTTCTTTTGGTATATTGGTGTTAATAAAGTTTATTTCATAGTATTGATGGATCTGCATCAACAAATATATATGCTGACATGATCTAGTTTGTCAAATTAGCAATGTGTTAAACATAGTTCTTGATACTAAAATCACTGAAGTACATAAACTACTCTAAAAATATATTTACTTCCCATTGAAATTTAGGCATTTTGGTCCTACTGTGAATTAAAATATGTAAACAGATAATTGCGAAAATTAAAAAACAAAAAAAAACAAAACAAAACTAAAACAAGAGCTAGTTCTTTTGAACTTTTCACTAAGGTTGATTTGTTTAGTTCTGTTTCTTTTCTTATAAACTCTACTTTGAGCTTCTACTGTAGTATTTAAGACATTCACAGTAAAGTTTACTGCTTCAGTAAGTATTATCTTGATATACAATTAATAGTTATGATAATTTTCAGTTCGTTGTGAACCTCGGCCAACAATATTTAAAGTAGTTGGTTTTGAAAAAGACTTTTTCTTTCATTGTGCATCTGAAAGCAATTCTTCTTGCCTGCAAACATTTGGCAGGTATTGACGGTTATTTAAATACAGTGTTTTCTCTCTGCTAAACTAATCTGTGGGGAAAAAAAAATAAATAAAAAATTCAGCAGATTTGCTAAAACTTCAGTCCCTACAGTATATGCACATACAAGTGTTTCTCAGATCAATCAAATCGAAATTAGAAATGTCTATTAATTTAAACTTTATGTGACCATTTCATCCATTAGGCAAATTACAGCAAGTGCTGGAAATTAATTGAATTCTCATGTGATTAAAATACCCAACAATAAACTTTTACTTGCATAAACTTTATGCTTAGAAGTGCATATATATTTTTAGATTAATAAAAGAGAAACTGAGCAGCTTTTTTTCCAATGAGAGCTATTATTTGTGTCTCACTGAAGAGCTGCTTCCTTTTCTCTTCTTTTCTTGACACCAGAAAGTCTATTAGGTCTTTATTTCTATGTCTCCTTTTTTCTCACCCCTACTGTGCCCTACAACCCAAATAATAACAACAACAACCTCAATCTACCTCTTCCTAGTTGGGACACCATATTTGCTATCTTTCCACTTTATTAACTTAAGCATTAGGTTTTTGAAGCGAGTAAAATTATAAATGACATGTAATCCTATGCTGGGTGGCAGAGGGCTGCTTTCTGAAGCTGTGATTGACTGAGGTGAACAGGGAAAGGGAAAAAATTGTTCTGAGGGTTGCAGAGTGCCAAGTGATATGTCATGGCCTCTGGCAACAAGAGCAGCATTGTATTTATAATCAGTGCAACATGCTGAGAGGGCAAATTAAGCTGCAGGAAGCCCAGCTGTGGCAGTGACATACGGGGACATACTTTACTCCATATCCTTTCACAGATGTTAGCTTGTGCTAGAGCCATGGCTCCAGTGACATATTTTGGGTCTCACAGTTAGCAGGCTCTACTCACAGATGAGGAATCACTCTTTCTCAGCTTGCATGGTGCAGGTCTTTGTATTTCACCAAACCATTTAGTTCTATAAATCCCAACAGCTCTCCAAGCTTATGAAAACTGTTCCAAAAGAGGTTGACAGACCCCACTGTAAATTAGGCTCTCTGTTCAAGCTGGACTGAAGTAATAAAATGAAGGCTAGTGCAAGGTCAGACTCAATAAAGCAAATGTCAAAATTATGTCAGTGGGAAAATATGGAACTGACGCCTCTTTAGGACTTCAAAGATAAATATCTGCCAGTGATGCACTGTAGGGGCAGGCTTTGAAAGAATGAACACAGATTTTCTACACATGTCCCGCTTTTGTAGCTGTAGTTTGTGTTGGAATGAGACAGAAGTTTGTAAGCACAATTGGTCCACTTGTGCTTTTTTTTTTTTCTGAACATTGCAGCATGTATTTTAAACCCTGTGTTGTCAGTCACCTTTCAGTGTTCAAGATTTGAAAGACAGGGAAGTGTTAATGCTGCTCAATGCCATGCTAGTACCTTGAAAATGGAAGTCCAAAATACCAATAAAACTTAAGGGAACAAAACACTGAAAGGCCTTACTAGTTAAAACCTAGAAAGTGGTAGCTGCAAGTAAAATGACCTTAAAATTCTTTCAAAATCCCACACCTCAAAGAAACTTTTCAGCTCAACCAATACACATTGAGGTTGGTTAATTTTACATCAATGAGTAGAGATCAAAGTCCTCTTAACTGAGATTAGAAAACTTGAAGCTTGGGATATCAGCCCCAAACTGCATCAAATCCTTTCTCTTTGAGAAGCTTTTGGAGTTGGAGACTTTGTTAAAAATATCAATGATTAGACCAAGTGCTTGTAAAAAGAGAAATAGAGAAGTGGAGAAGCATAACAAAAGCACATTTGAAAATTGACAATAGGACGAATCCCTTTAAATGTTATGCAATTGACCCAAACATATAAAATGTTATGTTCAAAACAAGTTTTTTTTCTTAACTCATCCCATTTCAAAGTCTGTTCTTTCTAATTTAAAATATGTATCCAACAACTAGTTGGATCCACTCATGTAGAATGCTTCAGCAGAAGATATTAATTCAGATATAGAGCTTCAACTTCTTCCTGTACCAGGACTGAGGTGTAGTCTCAGATTCTAGTTTAGATTGTTATAATCCTTCCTGGGTATTTCTTATGCATCTTGGATCAGGCACGTTGGTAACTAATTGAAAATATGTTTTTTCTTTTGATGATAAGGTTTTGCAAATAGTGGTAGTAAATCATCAGAGTATCCAAGTGTTTTGTCATATTAAGTATTAGCCTTTGTGAAAACATGCAAACATGCTTTATATCTTTTCAAACTGCCAAATTTAATTATTTCAAAATCAGGAGACAGAATCACCCAAAATATTAGAATTATAATTTTAAGATTTAAAAAAAAATAATAGTGTAGCTATCATCATATTTTGCAAGGACAAGTTACATTCTAAAATTCCTGGTACAAACACCTTATTTTATTTAAATAATTTAACTTTGTATAAACCGGAGTAATTGTGATTAATTTTATGATTCTAGTGAAACATTTGGACAGAAAGATATTATTATAAGCTAAGGAATTGTCAATTTCCTTGGATTAAATCACAAATCTTGAAATAGCCTTTCTGTTATTATGTCCTTGAAGCCTGGAAAAGCTTGGATTTTTGGCCTTTAAGCATTTTTAACTTAAATTCAACTTAATTTGTAGCCATTAATGTACTCTAAATCAAACATTAATATTCTCAAGAATATATACAGTTTTGAGGCTCCAGAACTTGGTATGATATTTACACCATGCCCACACTTCCCTTTTGTCCTACCAGTTTCCACCTAAGACCTTCCAGGACACATATTTGCATATCTGAAACACTTATGCTAAACTACCTTAAGCACAGCTCATTGTTGAAACTGTCACAGAGGATTTTCTTACAGCATCCATTATAGAACGCCTTGTCTATACCAAATTCTAATTGTGCAGATTCTAATTTATCTGCTTCCTGTACACTGTCCAGGATCAAAGTACAAATGGAAGTTTAATCATATCTAAACTCTCAATAATTTAAGTAATGCAATGTTGCCTTGAATATCAAATACTTCAAAGAAAATAAAGATATTTTGTCACAGATGTGATAATCTAAAGTAATTATATGTCTTTCATTTGTGTGTAGTTTAAAATATTAAACTTCACAACAATTCCAAGAGTCTCCAAGAAACTGTGACCTAGATTCAGTATGTCTAGGTTTATGTATTCAATTGAGAGACTAAAATAAAAGTCTAGTCACCATGAGCTCTATCTTCAGGATAAAATATGGATAGGTGTCTCTAGACAGTTATTTAGCCCTGAACCAGGGTGAATCACTCTCTGGAAGTGCCTTTTTCTCCATCAGCTATAGGGGGGATAAATGACAATGTGAATTAAGTCCCTCTGCAATAGATTGGATGATTGTGGATGTAAGCAACATGTCTAAGAAATACATTGCACAGGATTTCCACCCTGTTTACCCAATAGAAACAACCCAAAAAAACCCACACATCCTTGTTAACTTCAAAGAAATTTTCCTTACATTGTCCTCTCTAATCTTTATTTTTTAAGCTACTTTGGATTACTTAGTAACTGAAACGGATCTGTGTTTAAAGCCATGAAGAGTTTCTCTATTTGATACTGACTGTTTCATAGTAGTCCTCAACTTCTTTGTGTTAGTTAAAAAACAAACAAACACCATGATATAGTGTTATCTTCCTCTTTTAGAACAAATTTAATAAATATATTCATATTAATAAGAAATTATAGAGTGGCGTTGTACAGATACCTACATTAATAAATATATCAAATAAAGAATAATCAACATACTAAACAAATCTGAAGTAATATGCTTCTTGATGAAGTATGTTTTGATAAATATTATTTATTTAAAAGAATACCTTTTTTTGAAGTACTAAAATGAAACAGTTAACTTACTATGGTATTTCCACTTCAAAATGATGTTAAAGAAAATCTGTGTATTTTTCAAATGCAATAAAAAGGTTTTTATAAAAGTTTATGTATGTGACTCTTGGATTGTTTAATGTGAGGCTATTTTTGACATTTTGGTTTTACAATTCCAGTCTGAATCATTTTGTATTAATTAATTCACTGATAATGAATTTGTGTCATCATTTTGAATGGAGATTCAATTTTCAGTGTGATATTTTTGCATAAAAGAAAAGAGAAACAACCTTTTTTTTTTACTTTTTTTTTCTTTTTTTTTTTTTTTTTTTTTTTTAAGTAATTTTGGTTGAAATTTTAAGTTAAATTATTTTTGGAAAATTGGGTTTTTTTTTAAGTTCTGCATTAAAATACTGA
>JAOEGS010005290.1:0-31392 GCA_025447755.1 Corythornis vintsioides
AGAGGGGGAGGAGAACCTCCCTTGCCCTGCTGGCCACACTCCTCCTAATGCATCCCAGGATCCATTGGCCTGCTTGGACACATGGGTGCATTTTTGGCTCATGGTCATCCCCCTGTCCACCAGGACCCCCAGTTCTCTTTCTCCAGAGCTGCTCTCCAACAGATCAGCCCCAGCCTGTACTGATCCATGGGGTTGTTCCTCCCCAGAGGCAGCACCTTACACTTGCTCTTGTTAAATTGCATTCAATTTCTCCTTACAGTACCGTGCTGCAGGGAGAAAATTCCCTGAACTCCTCACCAAGAAAATAACCAGCAAAAAATATTTGTGAATCTGAGTCTTTAAGAATGGGATTAACTGATAAGAAGTAGCAGACCAAAAGGCATACAGGGTGCTGCTTGCCTCTGCTTGGCAGTAGGTGATGGATCTAGCCTTTTGCAAAATGTAAAATGATGTCCTTAGTCGTATATGTTTTTATGGCAGGAATCTACCACATTAAAAAAACAAAACCAAAAAAACTAAAAAACCCCCAAACAAACGAAAAACCAACAAAGAAATAACCAACATTAAACCCAAAAAAACATGCTTCCAGAAGTAATGTCTTGTCAGGAATGAATGTGTGCCATTGAGATGATAACTTACTTTAAAGAGGGAAAACATGTAACTTTGTAAACAGCCTCTAAAGGGAATAATTAGGCTCATCTCATCTGTCAAAAAAAACCCAACCAAACAAGGCAAAACAAACAAAAAACTTGAATTGTTATTATACAAAGAAACATTTTTATACATTGGCAGGGGGTTAAAAACTTAATTCAATGCTTCACTTACCCAATAGGTGCTAATAGGACAGGCTTTTATTGTTTTTTTTTCTGTTTGCCCACATCTGCAAGCACCACACAGGTGGTACAGACAAGGACACAAGGAGCTCCAAGTGAGGACCAGCACTACTGCTGCTGCAAGATGAAGCATCAAGGCCTGATTGTCCCAGCAATTTGCTTGGAGTCTATCAGGGGACAAACTATTAGACAGCTTTGCTTTTCTAGCTGAATTTGATTTTGGCTTAAAAGTGGTTTGTCTAGCTGATGCAATTTTCCCTATGAGGCTCTCCAAAAGCAAAACTTCAGTTTCTGGAGATTGCTCACTAGATTTCTAGAGCTCTTTCAAGCCTTGTATTCTTGTATTCTGCCTGACCTTGACAGGAAAAGTTTTCCCACAGACTTCCACAAAAAGTTATCTGATCCTTAAGTGATTTAAGCTCCTTGTCTCTTTTCTACTCAGTTTTCTAATCATGATCAAGTTCTTGATCAATTACCCTGAATTTTAAAGGCATTTCATTTTTCTTCTCAGGTGGTTTAGGCTGCACTATTAAAACAACCTGTCCTTGCAAACTTCTTTATGTCAAACCTCAGTGGTTTGTACATATTTTCTTTGCTAATGTGGTATCCCTCACCTGAATTTAACCAGTGAAGGGCACATGCTATGGAATCACAGGGAGCTTATCACTTCCCTTCCAAAGCAGAATTTACTCAGTACTCATCTGGCATCAAACCAGCTTTTTCTAGGTGAGGGGCTTCCTGAGACACACAGACACACACCCAGAAATGGTTAGAAGGAACACTCAGGTCTGTGGTGCCTCGGGCAGGTGACTGAGCCCATCACCCCTCCTGCCTAATGCCAAATGAAAATGAACTGAACCCACCCTTCCTCCCCCCAGCTATTCCCTCCAGCTTGCAGAATGAGGTTTTGTGGCAGGGGGGCACAGCAGGTGCCTGAGATGATTCAGGAGGGTTGGAGCTGTGGCAAGCTGGGTTGGTGACCCAGTTTGAAAACTAATAAATGTCAAAGCCAGGAAATGGAGCAAACCAGAAAGGAGATGGGAAACAGTAATCTGACAGTCTGGAGGTGTTGAGCAGCAATGAGAGGATTCATGTGTAGTCTGGATGGTGTGTGCACAATGTGGGATGCTGGGGTGGCAGCAGTCCCAAGCTTGGGGTGACAGTGCTTTGCCAGCTCAACCACACATTTCTCTGCAAGTCACCTAATTACCCTGTGTTATTTTTCCCCCTGCTTATAAAGTGAGATTGCTACTGTATGGAAAGACTAGACTGTGAACAATTGATAGACAAGATATGCAAACTTATCCACTGCCTGGAATAGGCTAAACATGGGAGAAAGTAACTTTGAAAAGTTGGAGGGAGGGTTACCTGCCTCATGGGGAGCCAAAAGGGGTGGAGCAGCACAGTGGGCAAGCACTCTCCCTGCCATGCTTGTATTTGCATTTGATTTTTAAAGCTTGTTTTTAAGGGATGTAGGGAGGAGATGAGAGAGGAGAGCTTTAGACTGCTGTGAAATGCTGTTTGGAGCTGCTTAGGAAAAAATTAGTTTAGGGTAAAAACAAAGAAAATGTACATTTTTTTGTTGATGGTCTTGTAATGCAGCTTTACTGTAATTGTAAAGGAAAATGGTTCTGAAGTGCTCTGGCTTTATGCTTAATTTTTCTAACTACAGATGTTTGACAGACTCTTTGTCCATTTCTCAACTGATCTGTGTGGGCACTAGGATCTGAACATGTTAAGCATTAAAAACAGTTTAGAATTCAGATCTAGTTTAGAGCCCATGGTCTGAGCTTTCAGAAAATGAGTTCCAAGAGGGTGAATACAAAATTATGCTGAAGCACTTCCAAGCAAGCTGATCTTCTTCAGTTTCCTTGAATAAAGAGGGAGTCCTTAGTGCTTGATGCATGGCATGCCATGTGGCCTGGATACACATCATATCACTTTTGGGGTCCTCATGTTATATGGATAGCTTTGGGTGTCTGATGGTTTTGACTGTACTGCAAAATGCATGAAGAAACTAGTGCAGAGAAGATGAAAAGAAGGGAGGGAGAAACATGAATGTGGTGAGCAGTTACTCCATGTAGCTGGCTTCACAAGGAGATAGCCAGAATATTAACATTTCAGAAAAAATCCTTTTTTTTTTGGTGTTTTTATATGCACAAGAATGAAAACCAGCAACAACAGAAATGCTGGGGTCATAAAAGGAAAAGAGATGCACAGTGCCACTTTCACAAATGGCATCTTTTCATTGAGATGATCTCCAATTGCCAATAAAAGTCTGTACACTGGAAAGTAAATATTAGAAAAAAACTTCTTTCTGGTGAGGGTGATGGAGCACTGGAACAGGCTGCCCAGGAAGGTTGTGGATACTCCTTCTCTGGAGATGTTTAAAACCCACCTGGACAAATTCCTGTGTGACCTGAGCAATCCTGCTCAGGCACAGGGATTGGACCAGGTGATCTTTTGAGGTCCCTTCCAATCCCTGTCACAGTATGTTTACTGTGATACTGTGAAAGTGTAGTAAGACCCTATTAAATTGGAAATCTAATGGGAAAAATACAGTGCCAGTTCTTCAACACACCATTAGATGTGGAAACATTCAAGGAAGAAAAATCCATAAATATCTTAAAAAAAAAAAAAAAAAAGACAAAAAAAGAAAAAGAAAAGGAAATTAAAAGGAAAAGGGAAGAAAAAAAAAGAGTCTCAGGCACAGAATGTGCAGGAAACAGAGACATAACCAAATCTGATGAAAACACTAAGAATGAGACATGGTTGCTCTGGAAACTAAAATAAATTGGAAACATGGACCCAGGAACCCAAATGATGCTGAAGCTACTAGAGATTAATGGATGAGCCAAGGCAGCATCTCAGATGCTTTCCTATCAAAAGCATAATCACCAAACCTGGGATGAAGGCAGAGAGAGGAGGACACACCAGCTCAGTCTCCTCACAGCTTCAGCAGTACTTGTGCATTGGAAACCACAAGTGTGGAGAGTGATGGTTGCTTGGGACTAGTAGCTGATGGACAGGACTGAAACTGAAATGAAGATCTCTCTTTGGTATTTGCAAATATCCTGGATAAAGAAAGGCTCTGTGTGGAAAAACAATGTTGTTGAGGTGTAGTCATTACTTGGTCTGGATTTATTTCTCCTGCCTCAGTGTAACATACATTTTCCTGGATTTAAATGACAAACCTTTTCATCTTGCATCCCATTTCTGGTGGTGGTCAACACCACCTAAAAGTGAGAGTAAAGCACGAGTAGATAATGGTTGGAGGATATTCATTTACATGCTAAGGTATGAAACTTGGCTACAGCTTTTTATAATCAGCCCATCTGAAAAATGTTTTGCAGCATCAGAAACTGCTAGGAGCAAATAATTGCAGAGTCTGCTCTGGATCTTCAGATGCAGAGATGGAGGCAGAGTAGATGGTTTTCTTTTCCTCCTTCCTTAAATTGGTTATTTCCACTGAGGAAGCTGAGTCAGCCTGTCCAGAAACATGACAGAGACTGATCACCTCAAACTACTGTTGGCAAAGAGATACTAAAATAAGTGACTGGGAAAACCTCAGCCCAAAACAAAAAGTTTTTTTTTTTAAAGACTGTTGGGTTGCATAAACTTTCAGATAAAGAACCAGTTTAGCTTCCAACACCCCTGTCCCCTAAACAAAGAAACAAAAATACTCCTCCTCCCAAATATTGAGTCTTCTCATGATTTCTGAATCACCTCTTTGCAGACATGAGCAAAACAGAAGTCATTCAGCTCTGTCAGTGACTCTCTTGTTTAAAAGATGAACTTGTGTGTGAACTGCCCAGTACCTAAGGAAGAACAGCCTTTTGGGAGGTAACTGGTGATAATCAGATAACTGGTGAGAGATGCTCCCATGCTTCCTGGGATCCACTACCTGTGTCCTGAAGGAATCCTTGTTCATTTCCTTGAAGAAAAGAAATTGTTTCTTGTGCTAGAACTGTAGCTTGTATTTGTCAGCATAAGTGCTGCTGCATGTTTTTTGTTCACAAGCTGCAGGCAGCTGTGCTGGAGTTGGCCCAAAAGCTGCATCCATACTCAGGGGCTCTCAAAGGAGTGAATCAAGTTTTTATGCCTGGGTCCAAGTGTTAGGTTAAATAGGACATGACATGTATGTCTGAAGGACCTGGTAAGGTAGGTGTGGGCTCTGTGGATTACACCTCAGTGCATGAGCACTGCCTGTGTCAGAGAAAATGTCCCATGGAGATTTGAGCCTGTTCTTTGCTGGGATGTTCAGTGCCATAGTGGTGAGATGCCAGATTGTCATAACACACTGTTCTTTCCCAGGGGGGGTATAAGGGCCATTTCTATGGGGACATCTGTCAGTTTGGAAATACTCTCTCTTTACAAATAGATATATCTTCATAAACAGGGAAGGCAGGTAGGTAATTGCTAACTAGAAATATAAATAAATAAATAACCCAAAGAAAATTTAAACATGAAATCAACAACTGGTAAACTTACAGTTCCTGTATTCCTCAATGTTCCTCTCCCATCCCACCCTTCCAGAAACCACTCTTGCCTCACATAACACACCTCTTAGCTCATGGTGCTGTGTCTTTTGAGAGGAGGGAGGGGAAGCTTAGGAGAAGGACTGAAGACCACTCATATATATATATATATATAAAATATATAGAAATGAGTTCCCACCTCAGCTGTGATGCAGGTAAAAGCCATAGCACATCCTAACTCTGTGGCCTTGGTTTGACAGTGGTACTGCTAATTTGTACAGCATGCTTCATTTGTATGATTTATACAAGGTACTTTATAGTTTTCCTTGCCTTTTAATAGGAAACTTTTTTCTCTTTTGTAGCTTGGCACAAAAGCTCTTCAAATTTTCTCCTGGTGGTGCTAAGCAGAAAGGGTCCATTTCATAAGCCTTGCAGCCAAAGAAATGAAAGCCCAGCCTCAGCTTTCCAGTGTGTCTTCACTCAGATTATCTGTTTCTAGGTTGCAAATCACCCCTTTTAAAATATGCACTAGACAGCAGGGAAATAGTCTGCAGCCATGGCCTCTCCAGGGCAGGGGACTGTGAGCCAGCAGTTGTTTATTTTCCTTTTATTTTATGTTCTCTTTTCTTTAAGTGGAACAATACTTTCCCTTTTATTGTGATTAGCTCATATGTTACATGTACTTCCATGCACACATTTACATTTCCAGGTGTAAAATGTCAGTAGAAACTCATGTGCTCTCATATTTTCTGTAAGAAATCCTTTACTGGGTAATTTTTGGTGGAAGGTATATTTCTCTCGCTGGAGATGGGACCAGTAAAGAGCAACCCCTGCCACTTTCTTCCTCTTCAGTACCTTCAAAGTATTTTATTCTACCTTTATTAGCTAAAGCCCTTTCTTTTCTGAGGGATCATTAAACCCTCTGAAGCCATTAAGTCAGTTCTGCACATAGGCAAGACTTTTGTGATGGCATCAAGGTTTGCAGTGGCCCAGTGGGTTATCTTCATGCAACAAAAGCCTTTGGTAGAGGCAAGCAATTTTCTTTATATCCTGCAACATCTTTCATGTGCTAGTGTGGGAAGTCAGTGTCAAGTGTCTGATATAATTACTGAAGATTACTGTGGCCTGCTAAGGGTCTGCTATCCTCCCACATTGTTTGAAATGACACTTTTGCCCTCCTTCCCTTCAAAAGGGATTGCTCTCACTCAATAAATGGGCTGGATCTCTTGAGGGAAGATACATCTCCCATCTCTTGTTTAGTGTTAGGCCTGGCAAGCAGATCTGGGCACTGAAGGAAGAGAAGCACAAACAGATTCTGCTTCATTGCTGGATTTGAAGAGGAGCATGTAAGAGTACAGAACATAGCCTATAAATAAGACTCATGATTAGAAAGGAAAATAATAAGACCTTTCATTCTTTAAGATGCCATTGTGCTCATTCAGAAGGGGCTAACCATATATTTTTAATGATGTGGAATATCATCATCAGGTGGTAACACTACAGTAGAATTAGGCTAACTCAATCATTATTGATGTGTAAGGTAAAATAAGAGAGTCTTAATTGCTTTTTACACAAAAAACGTAATCTATAATCAGTTTTGTATTTCACAGAAAGGAGACCATGGTGTGCAATGAGTCGAGTGAGCTGGAGATTTCAGTTTGACAGATAGTGTGGCCACTTAAACTAAAGAAAGAGAAGAAATCCCTGGACTTGGGAACCCAGAGGTAGTGCTCCCGTGTGGCCTGTTTTTGAAGCAGCAGAGTTGATCTCATGTGCAGAATAGTGATAGAACAGAGAGCATCTTTCCACCCCCAGCTAGTCCTGTGCCTTGCTATATTGTTTGCTTATAATCTCAAACCTCTTCTCTCTTTAAGGATCCCTTTGACAACTTTATTTCTTCTGATCTCAAATTATATTCCCTAAACACTAACCTATTGCACTATCTCTAGTTGCCTCAAACACATTACTTTAACTACCTGAAAGCATTCAAGAAGTGAAAGGAGAAACCTACATTCTTTCTAACTATATTTTACTATATCTTTAGATACATTTTACCTTCTCCTAGGAAGCAGCCCAGATCATCATCACTCCCTTTATACTAACTTCCCTTTTATTATCATTACCTGGGACAATCCAGTTTGACTTCTTCCTTGGCTGAGTAGTGTGACTGCAAGGTTAATTCACTTCTCAATCCAGCCTGATAGACCAGACCTTTCCCTTGAACTTCTTCCTTGATAAACCAGACTGTTAAAGAAAAATAAGCAAGTGTGTTTAAAAGGTGAGCATGTGAGTCTGAAGCTGTCAAATCACAGGCATCTGGGATGACATGGGGCTCACTCCATCCCTTTCAAATGTAGGCTATGAGGACAGGGATGGAAGAAGATGTATGGGTCCAATAGTGTGGGAAGAATCCAAGCTTTACAGGAGGAAGCCTAAGAGGGACTGTGATGTTTAATTATCTTGACAGTAATGTGACCCAGACTCCAGAAATGTTTATTTGCATTTAGTCAATACTTATGCAAACTGCAGAGACTGTTTTGGGAGCAAAACCAAGCAAGCAGTCCTTTCCACACTCATCTGAATATCCTAACTGCTAGGTTGGAAAGTCTTACTTCCCTTTGTGCTGCTTTTTTCTGTCTCCACTCAGGATGCTCTGGGGTACAGACAGGATCCTACTTTTCATCACAGTGAAGCAACAAGCTATTTCACATCATTTTTTGCATCAGCATAATAACCAGGAAAAAAAAGACTATTGTGACTTCTAAAAAACCTTAAAAGCATTATTTATAAAAAAAAAAAAAAAAAAAAAGATTTCTCAGCATCTTATGATGCAGCTCATCAGATCTGTACTCCACTTAGATACATTTTTCATGTCTTGATGGGTTCTCCTACAGTCTATGTACTATGCAATAGGGGAAAAAAAAAGGGTGCCATGGAAAAAACAAGGACTAGATGGATGTTACATTGGAGAGGTTTTACAGCTTTCTGTCCCAGGTTTGTATCACCTGTATGTGCACAGTGATGTCTGTCTCTGCAGGGACAGGTCTTCTGGCTATGTTTGTGGTAGAACCTGCAAATAATGGTTCTGGCCTTGTAGACACATCCTTCAAGGCTTCACAGAGGCTGTTCCACAGCTGGGTCAGAGTTTCAGGGCACCTGAGTGCCTCATGATCCAGGTGCATAGCTCCTATGGATCTCTTTGAATTTATCTACATGCATGATTTTGAATTTGTGCAGCAAGGAGGGTGCACAGAAAGCAATGAGGTTAAGCAGAAGAAAGGGAGACAGGTGTGTCTGAGATGGTATCATGTGTTGCAATTCATTAAAGTAGAATGGCTCAGAGGAAAAAAAACATGTCCCCCAAAAGCCTAGTACTTGATGAGATCACCTCACCAGTGAGCCTTACTAATGTGCTGTTTTTATCCATAAGAGATTTTCTGTCATTTATATCAGTAAGAAGCAGCTTATTTTTAAAATTTCTCATCCTCAAAGACTGCCAACTACATTGACAAATTGTCCTGGCAGCTGGAAAAAGGTTTCCAAAAAGCAGCAGAATTGTTTTTTTTCTCATTATCCTCATTTTACGGTGTCTGTAACAACAACCAAATTCTATCACCCTCCAGTGCTATTTCTTATCAGCTAAACATCATCAAGGCCTGGGCTGGGAGAGACAAGGAGGTGAGGACCAAAGACAAGGGCAGCCATGGCTTTCCAAGGCCCTGCAGAGCATGAGGACACGTGCAGCTGCCTCCTCACTAACACCACTTGCTGCTGCCCTGGAGAAACTGCTTTGGGGTCTTCATGTCCTACCTCACATGACTGTGTAGTGGGAAGGACAGCAGTAGGTTTCAGATGGGTATACATTGTGATGGTAGACAGGGATGGAGAGGATTAATTCATCTCCACATGAGGAAAGTTGTATTAATTTTCTCCTTCTTATCCCAGCTTTCCCTTCATTACCATGTCCTGCAATGAGCCTGCAATGCTGAACTGGCAATATCTTCTTCCACATGCAATGAATCACCAACTATCCAGCACAACAATGGAGGCTAACTCTTCTGCCTGATTGTTTAGAGAAGATACTTTGCTTGGAGACAGCCAATCTTCACCTGGAGAGATGTGAAAGCCATTCTGAAGGTATGATGAAATGCAATAGCTGGTATCTGTGGCTCAGGGGTTTGTCACAATCAAGTCAAAGTTACCTTCAAGAGCCTGTTGTAAAAAAAAAAAAAAAAGCCACAGTCTGAGCATCTGTTTGAGCTGATGAATCATCTTGGCACTTGCATCACAAAAGTGGTTATTTCCATGGGCTTCTGGTTCCCTTTCCTTTTTGCCTGGAGTTTGCAACCAGTCCCACTGATGTGGTAGGGTGAAGTGAGTGGTGGAAATAAAGCTGGGCCTTCCTGCAAGTGTCTTCTGCCAGCTTGAGATGGGGGTCTAAGGCCATGCTGATTACAGGGAGTCAGTCTCACCATTTTAACATCCCTTATAATGCCTATATTTGCATGTATTGGTCAGATGCAGCACATCAGAAGGCAGTTTATTGAAACAGCTGAGCTGTGTGGCCATGACTTCCATCTGAGAGAAATAGAGGACACTCACATATAATATCTCCATGCATTTACCTTTGCAAATACATGCAACTGTCTTTTAAAGCCTTCACAGGAGCTGGCTGTCTCAAAGTGTATTTGTAATCGTGGGGCTTTTTTTGGTACAAATTCTTCTTAACCTCAATGCCCTGAAAACACAGCAGCACAAGAGGTTTCTGGTACTGTTGGTTTTCCTTGATGGTCCCTGGGGTACATGAAAGAACCTGTTTGTTATTTTCCCCTGAGCTAGTGGTAGACATTAGAAAATTGAATGTAGCACTCCAAGGTACCAGGCATAAATATTCTTTGCATATCTCACAGCAAACTTAAATAAAAGGAAGTTCTAAGGCAGATAGCCTTTTTTTTTCAATTATATGTGACAAATGTGCCATTTCTGATAGCCTTGTCAGTATAAAAACCAAGAGCTGGAAATGCTAAGCTGTTTAGTGAAGCAGGATCAACATTCCTAACACTTCATGGGATCACTAATAGCTTCTGCATCTATCAAGACAATCAGCTTTGATTGTTCCTCTGGATGCATCCCTCCAGACTTCACCCCACTAATTGCAATATTTCACAGCTGATACATATAAATAATAACAAAGACTGTAAGCATGGGGACTTTGAAAAGAATGTTCTATTACCTTAATTTTGTCAGGTTGTTTGTGGCAAAGTGGCTTACAAAGCATACAAGCTACAAATCAAAGGAATGTTTTATGTATTCTTATTTTATTCAGCTAACTTACCATGGAAAAGGTGAAATGAAGTTTGTGAACTTTATTATTCAAGGTCACAAGTTAAGGTGTGGGTGATGATGCATCTTCTAGATTTGCATCTGCTAAAGTGAAATATTGAAGCATACCAGTCTTCAAAGGCCTAAGAGCATACTTGTCCTTCAAAAATTTACAGGCAGCTGGACCTGAAATAAAAGCAGAAGTTGTCTGTTGCAGGGATGCCTTGGAATGATGGATATACATGTTTTTCTTCCTGTATTTAACTTCAGTGATTTAATATTGCAAATAAAACCAGTTAAAGACTTTCCACAAGCACAGCATTCTCAGATAACAGAACTATAGCACTATAACAAAGTGATCTCTCCAAAGAATTAAGCAGCAAGAATACTCAGTTAAAGTTTTCAAGAGACTCTCCTATTTGCATGTGCTTAAGACAGCTGAGAAGTGCCATACTTCTTAAAATCTCAGTACCCAGGATTTGAGACATGAAAAGGGATTAAACACATTTGAAACTTGTTCTAAAATTATGCTGGATGACTTCTATTATATTCTCATTAGGAAGGGATCAAGTGAACCATCTTTACACCATCCTACTAAGGTTTTAGGAGGAATAGTTTAGCATATACAGTGCATATTTGATAGCTTCATAAACAAAAAAAACAACAAAACCAAAAACCAACATCCTTCACAATATCTTTTGGATTTTGAAAAACAAAAACCTTGCCTCTGTGGAGGGCCTTTGCATATGGATCTCAAGTATCTTACAAATATCAAGTTTGACAATTTTTTGTACAACTTTTCATTCTAGAAAGGAAGCAGAGAAGTGAGAAAGCTTTGTGGCAAGCTGGCAAGCAGAGGACAGGCCTGGAGTCCAGGGGTTCTGTCAAACAGTTGTCTGCAGTAATCACTAGACAATATGACAATTATATGGAAAACTAATCCTGTAAGAACATCTTTCACAGTGTCATTTTGCTCCTGGAGATGCATCACTCTAGGCTGCCATGATGGAAAGCTGTAGCAAATCTCCAGTTACACATAGACCTTTGCAAAGTTTGCAGGGGGAGTCTATGTCTTGTGAAGATGTGGCCTGCTGGCAAACATACCCAGGAATCTGCTGGGAACTCACCACTCTTTCATCCAGCCTAACATGCCCCTCATAACCACTGAGATGGCCCAATAGGGCTGCTGCTTCTCCTCTAGCTTACTGAATTTTATTAGCACCTGGCCCTGGTGCATCATATGGCTTTATTAGCTAGTGCAACAACATGGCACTGAGAAAAACATTAGGTGAGCTAAAAGAAGAGTGATTTTTCCCAGTGATAAAGTTAATCTTCACAGTCTTTGTGAAAATAATGACTAAAACAAGCATTGCTCCATGTCAGCTTTATTTATGGTAAGCTACAATTACTTCATATTCCTCCTTGGTTTCTGAACACCAGCTAGAATCACTGGCTCTCCTCAACCTACTCCCACAGAAAATGTCAGCAGGATCTAATTATCTGAATGAAATGCACTTTCGCTGATGCCTGCTTTCTTATCTGCACAATAGTTGAGCTAGGCATTCTTGATGTTGTCATTATGAGTTTGCACATTTTGTTCTTTTCCTGGAAAAGGTGTTCAGATGTACATACCCCACATATGACTGACTGAGCTGAAGCAAATCAAGGCTCTGGTAAAAAGCCTGAGGAACAGTGTGCTGCTGGGTGAAGGATTTCTTGCAATTCTTCAACTGGTTTTAAGAATTTCTTCCTCTGAAACATGACAGGTTCTGATTCTGCAATTGTTTGACCAGGTACCCAGCATCCCTATGAGCTGCAGTTTGTCTTCTGCATTTCTGCAGGGTATGGCTTAGTGTTTTTCATCTAAAAGAAATGAGCTTGTGTGGCTGTGCTATACAGACGTGTGACACAGAGTACTACAAATCCAAGAAGCACAACAGTCCATTTTCCAACCCTTGGGAAGAATCAGATCTCTATGGGAAAAGTCCAGAAGATATGAAGCAACAGGATTAATCAGGCAGATATTTCTAGAAAGCAGGGCTGGGCTCTGCTTGTCTTTCTGCCTGTGCTGACAATGTTTATGGAATTTTTAGTGCTCTGGCCTGCACTGCGCTTAGAGATCTTAAACTGAGGACAGACAGACACTGTGATCATTTGTTCTTCATAACTCCACCTAGAGAGCCTCTCCTCTCCAATGTGCTGCTGTTGACCTCTCAGGAATCATAGACTCATAATGGTTGGAAAGGACCTCTAGGATCATCAAGTCCAGCCTTCATCCTAACATCTCTCCAACCATTAGACCACGACCTCAAGTGCAAGGTCTACTCATTTTTTAACACCCCCAGGGATGACGACTCTACCACCTCCCTGGGAAGCCTGTTCCACTGCCACATCACTCTTTCAGTAAAGAATTTCTTCCTAATTTCTAATCTAAACTTCCCCTGATGCAATTTGAGGCCATTTCCTCTCATTAATTAGTAACTTGGGAGAAGAGACCAACACCAGATTGGCTACAACCTCTTTTCAGGTAGTTGTGGAAGGCAATGAGCTCTCCTCTCAGTCTCCTCTTCTCTAGACTAAACAACCCCAGTACCCTCAGCCTCTCTTCATAAAGCAGGCTTTCCAGACCCCTCGCCAGCTTCTTTGTCTCCTCTGTACCCACTCCAGCACCTCAATGTCCTTCTTGTGCTATGGTGCCCAAAACTGGACACAGTACTCAAGGTGCTGTCTCACAAGTGCTGAATACAGCGGCACACTCACCTCCCTGCTCCTGCTGGTCACACTGATTCTGCTCCAGGCCAGGATGCTGTTGGTCTTCTTGGCCACTTGGGCACTCTTCTGGATCAGCCAGGTGTCCAGCAGCACCCCCAAGTCCTTTTCTGACAGGCAGCTTTCCAGTCACTCCTCTCCCATCCTGTAGCATTGGTTGAAGTTGATGTGACTGAAGTGGAGGACCTGGCACTTGGCTTTGTTGGGTTTGGATGTGTCTCTCTTGATCCAGACTAGGAAGTGGGGTGTAAAAGACTCCTTTTCACCATTTATCCAATCTCTTTGACATTTGGTTGAAGGAGAAGCAGGTCTTCTCTTCCAGTTCTTAGGTTAAAGAGTATTCAGAACCTCTTCCTCAGGGCTTGACAACTCCCTGTCTCAAGATGGACAGAAATGGCAGCCCCGTGCTCTTTGCATTGGCTGCATTATATCACAGAATGAGACAATGGGGCTTGTGTCACCTACCCCAGCTTTTCATTAGTGTCACTTGTTCCTCTCTGCAGTTATGAAGAGGCACAGGCTGGAGAACAAGACATGAGTCTTCCAAACCCCCTCGGGTATTTTTAATTCCATTTGCTTCAGAGATGCATGTAACTGATGAGGTGAGGGTTTGTGATATATCTGTATCTCAGGCCTTCATGGAAGTGAGGAATACAGAGGCTTGTTAAGTGCAGGAAATGTTCTGGAAAAAAAAAAAAAAAAAAGAGAAATAGCTGAATAGTATTTGGAAAAGATCAAGATAAACAGGCTGACAATTCAGATGTCCATTTCCTCGAAATAAACCTGTATCTGCCATTAAAACACATCTCAGGCTAACTCAGCAAACTGATGAAAATACAAATCTTGCAGGGCTTAGTTGGGTAGTGGCACTGAAGATCACTATGAATTTTAGCATTCATAGTAAATGCACTGAAGATGCTGATTTTGAATATCAGGGGTTTATTCTGCAGATTCACCTTGAATGGACAATCAGTAGTGGCATAAGCACATGTAAGTGTCTGGAGTCTGAAAGTTGGACAGCAGCTGTACTGAGTAGTATGGTTACATTATTTTATAATTTTTTATTTTTTTTCCCTAGCATTTCATACAACTAGATGATTGCTGACTGATCCTTTCTACCTAATGTTCCTTTAGACAGAAAAATGGTGCTTCAGAAAAATCTGGCAAATCCTGTGGTACTCCAAATATCAAAGATCAAGGACTTATGTATTATATCAAGTGATTAAATACTGCAGCTGGGAGTGAAAGGTAAATATGAAATTCTCCCCCACTCCTTGATTGTCTGTGACCTCCCTCATCTGGTATGACTCTTCAGATAGCTGCAGTTTCTTTCCCCAGCACTAGTGACACTGTTTTATATCCAATATTAAACTGCTTAACATAATATATAGTCCTTGGGCTTTGATACTTGTTCTGAGAAGTACCAGGGGATGTGATAGTGATTCCGATGAGGTGAGATATATTGCAGTCAGCTCCCAACAAGCATTGTTTGTAAAAGCAATTTTAGGGCACAGGGGTATAAGCCAGATAACTGAAATGTAACGACTTGCCATGCACAGTACTCTACCTATCAGCTTAAAGTAACTTAATTTTTCTCCTAGCTGTAAAACTGTTGTGCAGTGTTGTATTGCTTTTCCTCCTGCGACGACTGGGAGAGATTACAAAATGGTTATTTGTTCCACCTAGCAATTACTCTCTGTCATTTTAAAATTCCGATTGGAAACAGAAAATGTGTTAAATGTTCATCTCACTTTTTCCTAAGTGCAGAAGATGCCAAGCAAAAATCCAGCTCCTGCTGTGAACAGCACAGGAAGCACTGTAGTGGTTTTAGGCATCAAGAGCTAACGCTGATGTGCCCTTTTGTGCTGGCCCTGATCCAGAGTGACCACTCCAGCACTCACTAAGCTTTAAGAACATGGTGAAATTTTCCTCCTTTTTACTACACCCTGTCCCTGGGAGAGCTTGGTGTGCTGCAAGGTGATTTGGAAATCCTTCCATGCCACCAAGCCACCTCTCAGGCATGTCTCTGCAGAGTGTGCTGGCTGCTTGCAAGGGGCAAGGTGGGTGGTGGGTACTCTCTGTCCCATCCACCCATCACCCTTTCATTGTACAGGTGTATGGAGATGGAGCCAAGCTCTTAGGGATGGACAAAGCAGTGGGCAGATTGGTTTTGCCATTTGATTTTAATTAAGGTGGTGTTATAGGATTTCCTTTGCTTACAAAACAGGGTGTTTCTGGTCAGGGAAAATGGTGACAGAGAGCTCCTTTTGGGGGTAAGGACAAAATGGGAACATGGGAGTCAAGCACATGGCTCCTTCCCTATCAGGGATGCCCCCAGCAGGGATCCCCACCTTGGCTTCTGGAGGCTGGTGCTCCCAAGTAAGCCTCCAGCAAAGAAATGCCTACTGGTCTTCAAGGCCATCTCTCAATCCTAGCATCCAAAAGAGCACCAACCACTACAGCTGGGATCCACATCCCCAGTGCCGTTGCAGGGTGCCTGCTGGGGACCCAGCCGCTTGTCCATGCCCCTGGAGAGGCACTAGAGCCAGCAAGGGGTGCAGGAGGGTGGCTCGCTGCTCCCTAAAGCCAAACCCTGCAGGTCTTGCCTGGCTCTGCTGCATTCCTCCCCGAGCCCAGTAGATGGAAACATTACCTTAGGTATGGGCTCGGCTCTTATTTAGTGAGCCTGAAAGAGAGAGGTTTTGCTTATCCACACGCTTTGCACTACCCTACACAGAGTTAAAAGACAATTTCAAGGAAATTATTCTGGCTTTTGGTACCGCACAACTGCCCTGAATCTGATCTGGATTGCTTTGAAGCTGTGCAGAGCAGCTCTCTTTTGAATGTGTAATTTATTAGTTTATTGGTTGTTGAGGTATTAATCTCCAGTCTGAATCAAAGCTTTAGTTTTCAACCAAAAAGTCTGGCATTACATAAAGATCACAACCATTTTAAGCCAGGTGTGATTCTCATTCCTACGAACAGATACCAGAGGAGTAAGCAGGACAGGAAAGTGTTTCTGGGGGAAGTGCTTCCTTAGCCCCTTATTCCCTTACTCCCCTTCTTTTTCTTAAAAAAAAAAAAATCTGAAACAGCCTCTGCACCTTTACCTTTTTTTATGCATTTATTTATTCATTATCTTCTTTAAATTCCAGGGTATTTTCAAGCATTCAGACTTTCCTGATGCGGACAAGTCCTTACTAGAATGAGAGCTAGGAGTCAGGAAAACAATTATAAAACAAAGAAGGAAACCCGATGCTTTTCTTTCCTTCCTCCCCTTCTGCTGTCCCTCATTTCATCATGTTAGAGCAGAGCTGAGAGAGCTCCTTGGGGCCAGCATGCTGTGGAGGACCCACAACTGTGGGGAACAGGCTGAAGACTTTGCTCCTGAAGAGTTTTCTAAATGCAGATTTGCAGCAACAAAGCCGTGCCCAGCCACTGAGTCTTTCATTTTAAAGAAAAATTCTGGGGCAATTAGAAGGGCACTGCAAAAACCAGTGTGAACCAGACACTAAAGAGGCATTTGAGGCAGCAAAAAGCAGAGCATGCAAAAGGTGGGAACTTCAGGAAGAGCATCAGATGGCAAAACAGACTCACAGGTCAGTCAAGAGCCAGAGGCAAAGTGTCTCATCAGGCTTTCAGGAGAGGGTTGAAGCTCACGGGATGACCATGAGCTACCAAGGTATGGGGGATACAGAGAGGTCACTTTAAGCTGTGGTTCAGGTTGTCCAGAAGGCTCTTGAGTACTTACCTGGTTTTACCTGAAGCAGTTAACCACTGGGTACGTGACTTGAAAGCATTTGTAGCAGAACTGTAGGACGTGGATGCACTTTTCATAGTAGATTTTTTTGCTAGACATTAGAGGAGCTCTCAGTTAAAGTTTTATAAGGAGGGCAAACCTGTGACTTAGACATATATGTGTGCATGCCTCATGCAAGAAATATAAAGTGATCCACCATTTGAGTTCTGGTAGTGAATGTTCTACGTGCCAAGGAGGTAGACTTTTGGGAAAATTACCATTTTGTGCCTAGAAGAAATGAATTAACAAGCTTGATTATTTGTACTTGATAAAATTTTCAACTGTACATGTTAGATCCCAGCAGAGCAAGCTTTTTAATTTTACTTCCCATATCTTCTTACCTTTAAGTGTACTTTCTTTAATAAAGCTTATACATTCAGCTGTAATAATATCTTTGTCTTTAGCTAAATGAGAAGGAATCCAGTAGAACAATGATAAAGTTGATATGAATCATTTTTAGCCTACTTGTGATATTTTTGTTTGGGCTTGTTTTTTGCTATATTTTGGGTTTTTTTCTTGGTTTTTTTTTTGTTTTGTTTTGTTTGGTGTTCACATACTGCAGCTTGCACTAAGGACCTTTAAGGGAGAGGCAGAGACCTCACTGCCATTTGGCTGAGCAAGGTCACTTTAACATTTGAACATAGATGGTCCCTATGGATTTCCTAGACTACCACAACAGTTCTGCAGGTGGCTGTGGATGGTGTCTAGCCCATGGGTTCCCTTCTGAGTTCCTCAAGATGCACTGGCTGAGGTTCCCAGCAGCTGCACACTGAAAAATCCACTGGTTTTGAATAACATTGAGATTCAGGAAAATTCCAGAAAGGTGAATGTCCTGGTTTGAGTGAGAACAGAACTAATTCCATTCAGTGATTTTACTTTTCAGCTTAGTTCCTCTAACTGCACTGTCTGAAGTGAGCAGCTGTTTCCCAGGCAGTGTCTGCTGCTGGCAGTGACAACACCCCATGGTCAGAGTCACTACCAAGGGTTGGTGTGCAGCCCAAGGCCACTGCTGGAGCTTGTGCACCATGTTGGGGGGTGCAGACAGGACAGGTGACCCCAAACTGAACAAGGAGGGATTCCAGCCCATAGACATCATATCCAGTATAAAACTGAGGGATCTGGAGGGTCTTGCTCTCTTCTCTTTTGGGGCTTTCTCTCTTTGCCCTCTTGGACCATTTTGCCAGCTGTGCTCGGCTTTGGCTCGGGTTTTCTTTTGGTTCCTTCCTCAGCATATCCAAGGAGGACTCTGTTGACCATGATCTGTGTGTTCCTGAATACAGTACTGGAATCCAGCTCCTGAATGCAGCTCCTGTCTGCTGCAGGGCCCAGTCTGGGACTCTCCTGGTGCCTGCTCCACAGCATCAGTGACAGTGATGTAATTACCATCAGGGGCTTGGTTTAATTACTGGTTTTGTACATATTTTTATATATTCAATTATTATTATTATCTTAATTCTCATTAAAGCTGTTTTAGTTTCCTTTTCTAATCACTCAGTCTCTCTCCTTTATTCCCTTTCAATTCCCCTTTGGGGAGGGAGGGGGGTTAACAGAGAGCATCTGTTAGAGGTCTAACCTGACCCTCAACTGTGACAGTGAAGTAAATACCAGTGATTGCAACAGCACTGTGCCTATATCCTGATAAAGATATTTTAAAGTATATTTCAAGGGCTTGTTGCAAAGATGAAAGCAAACTTCATTCAGGTGTGTGAAAGAACTGCAAGTGTTGATTGCTGGCACAAAAAATGCATTCCTATAGAAGTGTTTGATCTTGCAAACTTTTATAAGGCTGTGAAGTCTTTTTTCCTGACAAGTGATGACTCAGAGCAGAGCTTTTTACTCAGCATTTGATAATTCATTTCAATTGCCACAGAAAATAATTGTTCTATTGAAGCATACCAGGATGTACTTACTTTGTCCCTAATGAGTACATTAGAACAGGCAACTCATCCTTGTCTGATTTCAGCATAGGCCACAAACTTTACGACTGACTCATTATTCAGTAACCTCTCAGTCCTAAAGAATAAAACTCCAGTGAGTTGCAATGGTTTTATAACAGTGTTATCCCTTTTTATAAATCACTTGGGTATTCACTGATTTGTTATAAGAATCTGGGAATCTTTGGGAATACTGTTGGTGAACCTGTGCTGTGTTCTCTCTATTTTACTTGAAAGGCTCGAAAATGGAGCAGTCTGATTTTGATTGTAGAACAGACTGGCTCAAAAAAAAAGAAATCAGTTTGCATTTTGTCTACAGTCAGGATACATCCTAAATAAATAATTCAAATGTAGGAAGAGGTTTCAAAGAAGAATGGATGACTCAGAAGAAGATTCCATACCAGCATTCAGTATGCTGGTGCTGCCTATGAGTCTGCAGATGTATCATTTGGGTAAGAAATTGCTCTGCTGCACCAGTGACCCTTCTCTCAGAGAATGTAAGAGGTGTTTGCTTTCCAGAGGGTCTGGTTTTGTTTTGCTTCCACAAGGAAAGACTGGACCTTTCAGGTTACCCAGCTTGCTGGGGTAAGGTGAGATCAGCAAAAACTGTCCAATTTTAAAAAATTATATGTTCTGTTTCCAAGTTCTGCAAAAGAACAGGGGAGAATTTGGTAGGTGTATCACACAGAGTGGAACATTTGTGTACTTAATTCTCACTGGGGCAGTTTCACTGTCTTCAGGGAAGGTGAATGAACAAACTGAAATGTCTCTATAGTAATGAAAGAAACCTCATTGTGCCACTGGAGATTGAAGTTGCATGGCCCCGTGGGTAATAAATTGCTACTATCCAGGCTCATGAAAGCATCAAGGAAAGCTGATGCAGAGTACTCTAATGACCATTATAACTGACTGCAGTGAAAAGGACTGTTATTTAAGTACATTTCAAAATCTACTGTAAATTGGGTGAAGGTACAGCTGTGCTTATGTGCTGAGACAGCCTCCAGTTTTATTCAGGCTGACAGACTTTGCTCTTTGAATTTAGGTTTTATCTATGTGAGCTGAATGCTCTTAGTATTTATGGCTCCTGTTTGTAAGGGAAGCAGCAAAGCCAAGGAGAAGTGATCATGTTAGCAGAGGCTGAAGGGAAGGCAATGGAGGAGAGGCTCCAGCCACCACTAAGCATCTTACTGTTTGCCCTTCCCCAGAAATGCCTTCTTGAGCTTTGCACCAAACGTGGTCCCTCTAAAGTCAGTGTTTTTGAGTGAACTTAAGAAGGATTTTTGAGACCAAATGGTAATATTATTTCCCAGACAAATATATTGTCACAGAGAACTGGGATTTCTGCTTTGTGTGACCTTCTGGGCCAGATAGTCCAGACTCTCCTCCCCACTGTGCATAAGCCAGGTTTGTTTGATTGGTGTGCACTCCTACCACACTTTATAGCTACATGGTTTACAGAATCATTTGAGTGCTAATGGAAGCCTACAAGCTTGAAAAAAAGGGAGGGTGAGCACAAAGTTTCTTTCCTATGCCATATGGGTAGTGAAATTTGTATTATACTGTCAGTCAGTATGATACCTGCCTTGGGATTTCCTGCTTGAGGTAGGTCAACAGCTCTCATGGGTTTTTTGTTAATTTTTTTGTTTTGGTTTGTTTGTTTTGTGATTTTTTTTTTTTGGCTAGTTCCTTCATGGCTGACTTTGCCTTCTAGCTGTTTGAGTCATTTGAGTCTAATTTGGTCTTTTTCTTGAGGGTAAGAGGTGGTGTGCTATGTATTTTTTTTTTTTTCTGAAGAGAGACTGTTGTGGATTCATGCAATATACCCCTTTTAATTACCTGGCAGGTACATTGTGATCAAGTAACTGAGACAAGCAACTTGCAGTAAGCAAGTTGCCAGCAACATTTGGGCAGCCAACAGTGCAACAAATCATCTGTGTGAGCCTCATGTTCAGCACTTGCCAGGAACCAACTAATCCCCAGTTTGTTCAAAGTGTAGTAAATACAGGTGGACATCTTAGCTAATGAATTAGCCATGGAGAAAATAAAGAACACAAATTACAGTCAACTGCTTATAATTGTGACCCTCCTAGAGAATAAAATGAATGAGTCAGGAGTGGAGAATTATTGCATGGGCATTTGCTGTCATAATTTGTCTGCTGAATAAATTTCCACTAATTGGTGGTAATCACACCAGTCTTTGTCAGGCAAAATGGAGACTTCTCCTTGAGTGAAGCCCACAAAAATTAGCAGAAAGACAAGTGGCTAAAGGATAGAGCAGTTTTCTAAGGAGAGGCTCTATGGTCTTCATGAAACTTGAGGTGAGGACATCATCCAAATACTGATTGTGCCCAGAGTATGGCCAAATAACAGTTTCCAAAGATTATCAAGAAGCTGCACAAAAGTAGCTCATTAACTCTCAACCTCTTGTTTTTCCTTTTGCTTCATATCTATGAATAACAAGATCACTTAAGTCACCAGTCAGGTGATTAAAGTTGATTGGCATTTATTAATAGGTCAGTTTCCTTACTCATGTTGAAGCTGGTATAAACAATCCTACTTTTTTTTTTTCTCTCATGCTTTCAAACTTTCTTAGCCATTTAATTCTCATGGTATCATCTCTTCACCACTCTTGAATCCAAAAGAAGCTGGAAGGAAGAACTGATGTTATGTTGATCACGCAGCAGACAAAAACAACAACAAAACAGGGATCTGACCAAGCATTTCTCTTTCTAGGCTAGTGTTCTGATGCATTTGTTTGATTCTTTGTCTTTTTATGACCATTTTTGAAACTACTAAAAGCATGAGAGCTGAACATCTTGAACCAGATGAAAACACTTGTGTTTAAATGTGAAGTTAAAGATCAAAAGTTTTGATGAGTGACAAATGTAGAGGAAATAGGTGCTAAATGCTGTCAGCCTGGCCAGATTAGGCTCTTCCAGGCAGACAGCCAGCTGGAAATAGTAGTTTACCCTTATGAAACAGTTTTTGCACCAAACAAAATCTCTTTTGTCTTTACTAATTTCCAGCTTACAAAAGGAAAGGACTGTCTCCATTACAGTTTAATAAAATCCCTGTCATTCAGAGCCTTTTCCTTTATGTATTTGGTTTGCTCAGTCCATGTGTTACCCAACTTGCCCAATGGTCATTGATTCTTCTGGAGAATCAGTCTTTTTTATTCACCCATACTTCTCAAAATGCCTCATGTTCTCACTCCTTCCGTCAGTTTCAGAAGGGCTAAAATAAATTTGTTTTGACATTTCTGTTAAAGAAGCACAGTCTGAACCCAAAGCATAGGATCTCATAAAAATAAATTATTTAATAGAATGGTACATCAGGGTGAGCTTAATCTGGGTGCCTCTGGAAGGGACTTCAAACAAAGAAATAAATCCCTGGGCATTCATAGCCTTGCAGACTGTGCATCCACTCTTCATGTGATCTTCACATGCCCTTTGCTCAGGTCCAGTGGTGATTCTGGTCTGATATTTCTCAACACCTTCTGCCACCTTAATGGATTCCTTTACTGTCTACAGGCAGCAGGCTACTGTCTTGACTAGATACAGCTGCTGTTGGTTGTATACCTGAAGACTCCTTATCAGTTGATTTATGGTTGTTCTGGAGGCCCTGTTTTGTAGCATCACAGAAGGGATGGTGATTCCACCACCTCCCTTGGCAGTCTGTTCTATCACCTGACTACTCTCAGTAAAAAACTTCTTCCTGGTATCTCATCTAGACCTCCCCTGGTGCAACTTCAGGCCATTTCCTTTAGTCCTGTCATTAGCTACTTGAGAGAAGTAATCACACCTCACTACAACCTCCTTCAGGTAGCTGTAGAGAGCAACAAGGTCTCCCCTCAGCCTCCTCTCCTCCAAACTAAACAATCCCAATTCCCTCAGCCTCTCCTCACTGGCCTTGTCTCCAGACCCTTCACCAGCTTGGCTGTCCTTCTCTAAACTCTCTCCAGCAACTCAATGTCTTTCTTGTGGTGAGGGGCCCAGAACTGAACACAGTACCCGAGCTGCAGCCTCACCAGTGCCAAGTACAGTGGCACAATCACTGCCCTTCTGCTGGCCACACTAATTCTCATACAAGCCAGGATCCTGGTGTCCTTCTTGGGCACCTGAGTCCACTGCTGGCTCACGTTCAGTCACGACTGTTGATCAACAACCCCAGCTTCTTTTCTGCTGAGCAGTTTTCCAGCCACTGCTCCCCAAGTCTGGAGCATTGCCTGGGGTTGTTGTGACCCAAGTGCAGGACCTGGCACTTGGCCTTGGTGAAGCCCATCCCTCAGCCCATCGATTCAGCCTCTCCAGATCCCTTTGCAGAGCCTTCCTCCTGTAAAAAAAAAAAAAAAGCTTTACAAAGCTGTAAACATGGGAATCCTGAAGGGCCATTTATACCATCTCCCAAAGAGTGCTTTGGGATTTTATTTTGATGTTTGCCACTGGAAGTGCACACCTCCTTCCTTTGACTATGCAGAGAACCAGGCCAGCAACACATGGCTTAAATACCAAACACATCTAATGTCAGCAGTGTTGCTAAGCCTGTGCTTCTTGCTGCAGACTTCCATTCTTTTCCACGTTTGCCCTAGGAGAAGAAAGGCACACAGCTAGGAGAATGACACTTTTCTGAAAAGGAGAAATGACACAGTGATGCTCCCTTCTACAGCTGGAGCCTTCTGGACTGCCTCTGAAACCAGCTAATCTCTCCAAGCATGCAGAAGCACTTTGGCACAAGGCTGACTTTCAGGTCAGGGGCTGAGATAAATACAGGAGATAAATACAACTACCATTGGCTTCTAATGCTGGTGGATTTAAAGGTCCAGAAGGCTAAAGTGACAGTCATTCAAGAGTCATTCAGTCCAGGTAGGGCCATATGCTCTTGGTTCAAAACAAGTAAGTTATATACCAAGACTACTCGTGTCATTTTTCCAAGCAGAGGGAGCAGATATCAGTGAAGACTACAAAAATCTGAGAAATAAAATACCAGTCAGCAGATGCTAAACATGAAAGTGAGACAGTTTGGGATGAGGTAGCATATTTCTGAAATTGTCACTGCTCATGATTTGACAGCATTACAAAGGAAATAATTTGCCCAGTTTTGAAATATGTGTTTGAACGTCTGTTCCATTAAACACACATCAGTATGTTGCCACCTGTTCCAGTCATGCTTGATAATGAATGGTATGCAGAGATAATGCACCTGCCTGGCCTTGTAAATGTTCTGCAGGGAAAAATCAAAATTAGGTAATGTAAGTCAAATTTGGATGGATAGTCCTGTTACAGTCAATTTTAAATCCAGTGCCCTTAATTACTTTGTTGCCTGAATTGGAAACCCTTCAAATAATGAGGGGGAGAAATAAAGCTTCTTGGCAGTTAAGAACCAAGGAATATAATTTTGTTGCAAGGTCCATCAGTTGCCCACAGATGACAGCAAATCCTCATGTAGATCAATCAGAGAGGTAGTAGGAAATGAAAGTAAGGGTTGGCACACACACTTTTAAAAGATATTAAAGCTGATGTTGCCATGACTAAAGATAAACCAAGTGAGGCTTTCATTGAGATCCCACTGAAATCAGTAGGAGTCTTCCATTTACCTTACAGGACTGTGGAGCTGGCCTTGATGTAGCTATTAAAAAGAAAATAGAGAAGATACCAATTAAGATCAGTAAAGGGGTTAAATTTAAGCATGTACTAATGCCTTTGATGTATGTGCTTAAGTACTTTGAACACCAGCTTCTTTTCTGGTGAAAAACTGGGATTCTTCTAATAGCTTCCAAAAGCATTTGTCTGAGGGAACTTCACTCCCCCATCCATGCTGAGCTGCCTTGAGCTTATGCTGTGTTTTAAACCTTGGGGTGGAAGCTTCTGCCTAGGAAGTTTTCCTGACTAAATATTTAAGAAATTGAAGCTGTAGGTGTCCCTGCTAGATTGACTGTGAAATGCTGTAAATCAGCAAGAGATGAGGGGATACTATGCACATCTCAAGCACCATTTTCTGCCTGTTGGACTCTCACACAGTGTTGACTCTGCGAAGAATCACTGTCAAATGAGTTTGTTCCAAATGGGCTCTGGGACTGTTATCTCACCATTGGATTTCATTACCCACCATGTTAAAAGTGAGATGAATCATTGTCAGGGCTCACTTTGCTTCCAAATGGTTCAGTTTAGCAAGCTCAGATAGGGCTTTCCTAGGTAGAGGCTGTGTGCAGCTCAAACCCACCTCTTCCTTTGTCAATTAATGTTCTTTTAAGAAACAATAATTTCCAGCTGCCTGTATTTACTTGCTGCCTGCAAGTCAGCTGGTCATTCATTGGTCCCTTATCAGCTTGCAGTTTAAAACTTTACCTGTCTGTCACAAATCAGGTGCATGAAATATAACAGGTAGCTCAAACTCTTTGTATATCACTTTTATACATCACATAATGCAGGCGTATGAGCAACAGCAAATGCATGTAATCAACTCTGGACAGAAAGAGTTAGGTTTTATAACTTGTTAATAGTCCTTTTGCAAGCTTCTCCCATCAACAAGCTGTCACTAGACAGCAAGACACCAAGATAACTCTTCCAGATATTTCAGCTAGGAGCTGCTCTGGTCTAACCAGCAACTGACTACGAGACACGTCACTGAAATGCAACTACAGATGCAATTTCCTCTGAAGTTCAAGGATCAACACTTCTGGATTCAGAAAACTATTGCTCATCAGTTGGGATGTTAAAAAAAGCATTGCAGACAAACACCGGGACAATTACACAGGGAGGTTCTCCCACTATGTAACTTAGGTGCTAATTTAGGCACCCAAGTCGCTTAGAGTCTGCATGAAACACTGGTTCCCTCAAGGGAAAATTCAAAGTTTCAAAAGGAAATATTTAGGAGAGTTTAAAACAGCTGATATGAACATGCCCACTGCCCACACTGGTTAGTAATTCCCCTTGTACTTTAACTGGTCATGGCATTTCTCATTAATTACCTCATTGTATAAAACTGATGTGTGAACTTGCAGAAGTCTGCTAGATTTCTATGGCACCCCACAGTACAGGAGGCTGTTTTGCCTGGTCCCCCTAGGCCAGTTTTTGCTATCAGGGGAGACCTGGTTGGCCTGATCCTTTTCTGACAGATGCCAATGACAGAATTGTCATTAAGTGCAGTGTTTGAGACAGAAGACTTTCTGTCACATAAACAGTCTTCAGTAATACATGCAAAATGCAGAATCACAATAGAAAAAGAGCTGGAAAGGACTGCACCCACAGAAGGCCAAATGGCCTGATGGTCATTTCTCTAACCTCTTCTTTAAGACCCTCCCCAAGTGGGCTATTCCCCACTTTACTGCCCTTAACTAAGCCAACGTACTTCCTGATATCTTGCTGGAATTATTATTTTTTTTTCTGCAGATAAAGCCTCGTTTGTTTTTTTGTCTTATCCACCATGGATGCAAAGAAAAAAAAAAAAGGAAGGCTCCCTTATTTTCAGCAGCCTTTTATGTATTTGAAAACTATTACCATGTGCCTGCTTCATTTTCTCTTCCACAGATTGCACAGAACCAATTAGTTCAATCTTTCATTGCAGGTCATGTATTTTAGTTCTCTGATCATTCTTACTCTGAATAATAAGAGGTTTGTGAAAGGAAAAAAGAAATCAAAATTATTGTACTGTTATTATTAAAATTAATGATTCAATCGCAATGCATTTCATTTGGGCTATTGCTAATCTAACTTTACCTTTAATGCTTAATAATGTGTACACAGATATATCTCCACAGATTGTGCTTCTGTGTTGTGTTGGCTCAGTCTTTTGCGAGTTGCATTTTAGAAATAAATTCAGGAAATAAAATAGACATGCTCTCAGGGCCAAGAGATACAGACATCTTGGGTTTCTCACTACACGGTAGCTGATGCTTCACTAGCAAGAATAGATACTTGTCTGAAATTGTCTGCTACCAATACACAAGTCCATGGCAGTCTAGCTTTAGCTTTAGCTAGACAGTCCTTTGTTGTCTTGTTCAGCACAGCCTCAGTCTGTGGGGCTTTTGCAGCTTCTGCCACAAATTCCTGAAAATCCAGTTACCCCTCCAGTCCCTGCTCATTCCTTCAGGCCCATGGATGACTTCTGAAGTGTTTCTGTACACAGTGTTTCTGACAGAAAGTTTGCTTTGAAGTGACAGTCTTACACAGTTTACCAAATGTGAACACAAGGGCTTGTTATCAAAAAGTAGCTTCAGTTACTGACTCTTCTAGTTGAGTAGCATCTAACCATAAAGCTACTGAAGTCCTAGATAATACCAGAAGAACCTTATCATATATGATCCATATGTAAAGTGGATCATATATGATAATTATTAGTGTAATAATTATCATATATTATAAATTATTAGTGTAATAATTTCATGGATTATTATTATTCATTGGGAAAACACTCTGTCTGCAATGAATGCAAGAGAAAACTTGGAAACGTGTCTACCAAAGTAGATGGTCCCATGTGAAGGAATTTGCAATTCCTATTATCCTCAGTACTGTGCAGAGAGATATCTGACAATCAAAGAGTTAATCCAATTGCAAAATGAAAATGTCTCATGCAAGCTGCTCCCTGAAGAGGTGCATTCTTCATTCTCACTCAAAATTTATAAGAAAAAAAATAGAAAGGGAGGATAAAAGCTGCTAGAAAGCTGTGTAATTTAGGAGAGAAAGGAGATGAACAAAACCAGAGGGGGAAAAAAAAAAAAAGAGGAACAAAAGAAACTCAAACACACACACACACACAAAAAAAAAAAAAAAAGAGAGCAAAGAATATCCACTAAAGACAAGAGAAAGGCTGGCATCAAAAGAGGTTTTCAGCCTCAGAAAGCATCCCAGCAGACAGGCACTGCAGGTGATATCCCCACCAAATCCCCTCTGGAGAGATACTCTTGCAGGACATGTTACTGGTGTAGTGGTTAGGAGGCAAAGTTTGATTTTACAAGAGCAAACTTCAGAGGGATTCTTTGAGCACAAGAATTCAAGCTGTTTTCCAGTTACTGAATGAAGCTCAGTGGCCTGTTTTGACTTTTGCAAAAAAGTCAAAATTTTTTTTGATTTACCTGTTATTTCTGGACTCTTTCTTCAGTAAGCTATAATAATTAAAAATTATGTAGCTTTTAATTTAAGGTACAATGACTTCAGGTTTTGCTCACAGTGAAAAATGTTCCCTGTAGAAAGCTTACATTTATATATAAGAATATAATGTCTCAGCTGGCACAGCCTTTTGAGGGAGACACAACAAAAGAAATAAGCTCAGAATTTTATGGACTGCTGTAGTTCCTCATTCGTCCCATAAAATAAATTATACATTAACATCTTTGAGTTCCCTGGATCATCTAACTCCTAATATACCCCAAAGGATGCTCAGCATCCTAATGCACCCAGCAATGATGTCACATCTGCAAACTGCTGTCACCGGAATCAATTATTCATAACGTCAGGCATGGGCTTCCTTTTGCTGAGTGGTGGCCTTCCCCCTGCAAAGGCATGGTTTGCAGGACCAATCTTTTCCCTTGGGAAAGTGTATGTCTGCCTTTGGCTTTGTATTCTGGGGACCTGAAAGCTCCTCCACCTCCCAGCATCCCTAGGAGCAGCCCAGGGCAGTCTGTAGCAAGCCCAGCATATCCCTTGTGTGCCTGCGAGGTTTCCACCCCGGTGCTTCTCCCCACCAGCAGCAATCCCTTTGTGAGACAAACCATGGAGCAAACAGGATGAGAATTCACTTTCTGGGAGCCATTCACAGGGCAGGAGCTCCCTGTTTTCAAGCTCAGGCCTTTTTACAAGGCTGTCATTAGACTGGTGTGTTATAAAGGTAAAAAAGCCAAAGAGCTCTGCCAGCTGCAGAAGTAAAGCAACCAGCTTTCCAGTGGATTTGTTTCCATTTAAGTGACTTTTTAAGCTGAACTACAAGACTGTAGTTTCCCTTCAGTTATTAATTGCTCTTTTAGTTATAACTAACACCATCCCTTAGAAAATTAGACCCATTTTCCCTTGCAGCCCTCCTCCCACACAGGGCTTGGTGGCAACATGTAGGATGCTGTACACGATTTAAAAGTGTGTTGGAAAACAATGTGATTGCTTGAGCCTGGTCCCATAGCTCTGCCAGTGGTTATTTTATGAAAAGGGGAGAAATTAATTTATTTAGGAAGCCTCCACTACTCTCTCAGTTTTGACTGCCTGAAAATCATGGGGAGGAGAGTGGCAAATCCACAGGCCAGCTTGTTTTCATAAGAAACCATGCTAGAAAAATGTGCTTAAAGTATCTCCAGGTACTGCACAGACCTTGAGCTCTCTCACTTCATTAATTCTGTGATTTTATCACCACATTTTCCAATTAAAAAAAAAAAAAAATCTTACCCCCTCCTGCATAAAAATTCATGTCCCTCCCTCTCTCACCTCTCACCAATTTCTCTCTTTCTTTCAACTCTCATAATCTTTGGTGTGATGATGGGTAAGGAAACGTTTTCAGACAAAAGGCTGATATTTTAATTTTTATAACCTCCTTGAGGAGGGACATTTGTGTGGGATGGAGATGAATGAAAGCAATGTACAATGCACCCCTGTCACCAGGTAGTGTTAGAAAGCAGATCACCCTCAGGAAAGGAAATGGTTCAAAAGGGGAATAAGTAATAACACATTTTAATTTTTCATGCATCCCTACCCAGTCTTTAATAGAAGGAGAGTGCAAGCTGCAAATTAAGAGAAGATGAAAAAGAAACAGCAGCTGTAGTCTTTGGAAGGGCAGTAATCAGGACTGACCCAAGACATGCTGTAGCAAGGGGTTGTTTTTTCTGTACATTTTTATCACATACCTTAAAGAGCCCAGTAAACTGCACAGCCCCATAATCCCAAAATGATGGCATTACATCATTACAAAATGATGATCACATCCCTTGTGATGCCCACCATCACGGATAGCTGAGGTAGAGGGATAAAGGGGAAGTTGACAGAAGGGCCAGAACCCTAAGCAGGGCTGGCAGGCACCATGAGGCACCAGAGGGTATGGCTCAGGGCCCAGAAACCACCCAGACAGGGTGCTTGGCCACAGCTTGGCAACTCATCTGCCTGGCAGAAGGAGATTCACTGCTCCCTAAGGATGCCTTTGATCACCCTGTAGCATTCAGCTGGCAGGGATTGCCTCAAACCCCAAGATCTGCTGAGGAACCTACTCATCTTCCTCTCAGTCCCAGGGCTTATCAGGAGAGCCACGTCACCATGACACAATCAGGTCCTTCAGCAGAAAGATTGTAGATTTGCACAGCCAGAGCCTTTCCTGAGGCACAGATATATCCACCTGCTGTTATTCAGTGCTGCATTTCCTGGTAAAATAATCCCAGGAGTCCATCCCTGGCAAAGCACATCCCAAGTGTTTTTCCCCAAATGGAGCAGGGCAGGAGAGACATAGGAAGTGCTGCTCCTGCTTGTGAAGGATGGAGGCTGACAAGTGTGTATCTTCAGGGCAGCTGCAAGCACAGCTGTTTTGGCCTCCCCATTCCCTCCCTTGCAGAATTATCTGTACCTCACAGGTGGCCACCACTAAGTTATGGTGCAGATGTGACCAGAGAGATGAAGAATTAGCTCTTTCCTAGGGTTTTAACCACACAGCCTGGTCTCTTTCTTAGCAGCTGCCCTTGCCCTTACATTGTGATCAGACTTGGATATACCTATTACATATTTTATTACTTGGATTATTTTTTAACTCTTTGAGTATAGCTGTGGGCCTTCACTAATCTCCCATCACCTCACTCAAATTGCATTCCAATGAGAAATTACTAAAATGACTAAAGGAGTCATGGGTAAGTAGCTCACTCCTTGGCTTTTCATCTTGTGAAATAAGCTTCTAAAAATTGTTCCTGAGGTGTTTCCTGAGTGATAACAATGCACCATCAAATGGCTTGAGAACCTATACCAAATACTTTCTGAATGAGCACATAGCCCATAAGAGCTGCTAGAATCAGGGTGGGGGGGGGAGGGGAGGAAGGGATACCTGGAAGCATGGAGGAGACAGGGTGAATTATTTAAAACATGCAACTACAGTAAGTATACTACAGAACAAAAAAATGCTAAACTGCAATAAAAACAGGGAATGATGGCTTTGCATGGGACAGCTTGAAGCTGCTGCCCATCATGATGCCTTCCTGTCACTCTTTGCATAGGAAGCTACAAGAATGTGCTTGCAAAAGTGAAAGCAATGTGGCCAACCTGCAGTCAGTGGATCTGGGCTCCTGAGAGGACAGCATTTAGAAA
>JAOEGS010005291.1:9548-44563 GCA_025447755.1 Corythornis vintsioides
TTCTTTCCTTCTTTCCTTCTTTCCTTCTTTCCTTCTTTCCTTCTTTCCTTCTTTCTTGTCTCTTTCATTATCTCTTTTTCTCTCTCTTTCTTTTTTCTTTTGTTGGAAGCAGCTATTGTCTAAAACACTCCTAGAGAAGGGGGTAGAAATAAAAGCAGGGGACAGATTGCAATCTGTTGCTCATTTCAGGAAAAATAAAAACCCCAAACCAACAACCCAGCAGTTCTATTACTGAAAAGGATTCTGTAGTGCAATATTAAAAGATAAATTTCTTTGAGAAAGTAATTACTCTAAGAGGGATGAATATTCTATTGCATGTGTGAGATTGGTGTTCATCCAGGAGAAAAAAAGGACCTTTTCTAAGGTCATCTGAGACATTTTCAGCAGTAGAAAACGTTGCCCATTTACATCCCAGTTCTTTTTCTTCTTTTAAATATTTTCTGCTGTGGAGAATGTTTTCAGGCTATGAGCACTCATTCACCAGAACTGCTTTTCTTTTTGGTTTGCACACTACGTGTAGGCAAAGCTGCAGTTCTGCTATCTGCTACATCTGAGCAGGAGTTAATGACAGAAGCAGTCCAGCTGAAACAAATAGTCTCCTTTGTGGAGGAAGAGATAACTCAGATGAAAAAGTGGCAGAGCTCTAACAAAAGGATCACATCTCAAGAGATGCTTCACAGTCTGGCACTGATCCAGTGTGGTCCCCAGTGTGCAAACTGGATTTAACAGTGTCTGTGCTGTCAAGCACTTATTGAGGCACAATGCAAGAGCAAAACACCCCAGGTCCTGCAGGATACAGGCCCAAACAAGAAGAACCAACCTGAGCCCAGCATGTGGGGATGGACAGAGGTTTATGAAATGCTAAGACAGCTGGTGAGGGAAAAAAAAAATTGACCTCGAGAAGCATCCAATTTATGTGCAATTGGTGTGTGAGCCAGTTTTTTAAGAGATAATAACTGATGAGGTATCTCTATTCCAACCAGCTGGTATCATGTTCTTCATCTTTAGATATAGTCTGGGAGCAATTAAATTTAATCCTATTAAACATGCTACAGGGAAGATTTGGGAGTCAGAAAGATTGTTTGGCACTTGATGTAAATTCTCTTTTTTTTTTTTTTTTTTTTTTTTTTATCATGGTGGGGAGTGTGATTAGGGGTGAGAGTCAGGATATTCCTTATCTTCTTTTAAACACTAACACCCTGAAGTTTTCATATTCTTGCAGATTCTTGATTTTTTTCTTTCTGATTTTCATGTAACAGGCACTAACTGACAGAAAATTATGACAACAATGGTACTTGAAATCAGCCTATTTTTTTTAAAGGATATTTCTCACTGTCTATTCCTGTAACTTTAAAATTTCTGTTTTTAAAAATTAATTCCCATCCCAGTTAAACTGGAATGATAACCACAAAGAGTTTTAGGACTATCCCATATTCACAGAAGTGTACCTGTTTCAATTTCATTGGCCATTGAAGTAAGCTGCTTTCAGGGACTGTTGACTACTTGTTGCTTTTCAAACATTAAAACCCAACCATTTTGGGTCAGACCTTTGTGGGTATCAATTATTTCCCAAGAGTGGCTAATCCTGGATGCCTTGGGAGGATAACCAGGACATGTTTCAGGTCTAGGTGACCCTGCTCTGGCAGGGGGGTTGGACTAGATGATCTTTCAAAGTCCCTTTCAACCCCTGACATTCTATGATATTGGACTTTTCTCTAACCTCCAGCCACCCATAGCTGAAGGAGCCTCCTCCAGGGATGCTTCCCAGCATGATTTCTTGGCCACCATACCTCTGAGGAGGACATGGCTCAGAACAGCACTAAGCCTAGCAATTCTCAAAAAAACCCTTGTACCACAAGTTTTCTGGAGGAGAAATCCATCTGATTTATCTTCAAAGGGTAGTATCCTTGCAAAATGAGATCCAGGAGTGGTTGTGTGATGTGTATCAGGACAGATGGACACCTCTTGGCTTCTCTGGGGCACTCACTCTGAGGAAAAATGAACAGGATTAAACTGGAGTTTTGTTTCTTGCTACACATCTGCCTGTCAGCCAATGAGTCAGGAGATGCTCAACAGCTGAGACACCCTTTTCCCATGCTCAAGGGGGACAAAAGTGGCCAGTGATTGCCTCTGTGCTGAGCCACAAGCATGCACAAGGGTGTCCTGCACCCCTTTTCCCCCAGCAGCTGGGCCAGTAGCCCCATACCATGGTTCTGCATGTCCAGGAGGACACATTGGCTGCCAAAGCATCATTTTCCTCCTCAACCTTGTCAGGCTTTTCATGGGAAGGCAGAGGCAACAGGAAAATATCCCATGGTCTCTGATCTGCCAGCTGGACCACTGTGAATAGAGGCTGATATTGTCTCATGAACCCAGACAGAAAGAGGCCAGCCTTCCTTCTGGGGAAAAAAGCAGAATGATAATTCTCTTGTTTCCTAATAAGGAGATTTTTACAGAGAATTTTAGTTTAGCCAATTTATTTTTTTGTCACACATTGCTATTTAATTGTTTTTTTGTCTCTTAATTAAGTTCATCTGCCAGGATTTACCCAGAGAACTGAATCTAAGAGCTCTTTGCTGACTGCAACCACTTGTCTTTGAGAACATTTGTTCCTAAATGTTTGGATTTGTTTGGATTTGTTGACCAGAGTTGTCAAAGGTTTAGGACAGGACTTCTGGTTCATTTAAGGAAGGCTTTGAAACTGGCAAAGTGTAAGTTTGAATAATGATATTAGAAGTTCCCCCACACCCCTCCCTCTCCAAAAAGCTCACCAACAGATCAGAGGTGGCTGTAGATTTGCTGAGCTTTATAATAGCTACCTTAGTGAACATGAACCCAAATTCCATAATTTGAAATGATTCATTGTCTCACAACAGAGTCATCCAAAACTTGGCTTTGTGTGGTTGCAAGGGAAAATTCCACAGCTTTGACATCTCTCTGATTTTGTTGTGCTTACACAGTTAATTTTTAAAAGGCAAAACAGATGCTACTTTGAGAAAATCTATGCAAAAAAAAAAATTAAAGGAAAAAAACCCCTAAAAAGTATGATTGCTGACTGAACTAGAACAAAAGGAACATTTTACAGAAACTTTTTTTTTTTTTTTTTTTAAACAGTGCAAGGATCTAACAGCAAACATTGCACTCATCAGAAGTAATATAGAAATAAGAATTATCTCTTACACCACTGGATCTTTTTCTTTTCAGAAATGCTTTGAGAAACCATGTTGGTAAATTTCATTTCAAGTGGTTGTTCTTTCTTAGATTTTGGAAAAGAGAGTCTTCTATGTTAAAAAAATAAAAAACCCAACAAAAACCTGACCCCAAAGTATATTTTTCTTTTAAATATATGCTGTTTTAACCTATAGCACATGTGCTTCTGCTGTTGTGGTTCAGTGTTCATACTGATCACATCTTACTTTTTTTTTTCCTGGGTCATGAAGAATTATCTGTATCTGCCTGGCTTCAGGAGAACTGCTCTTGTTATTTAGAAAATGTCAGCATCTTTCTTATATTTACCTCTACAAATTATAGGTCATGGAAACCCAATAGCATGGACAACGAGGCAATTGCTCCAATGCAATTTCTCAGTCCCTGTCTATCAAGGGCAGCCTCCTCCTGTAACACTGGATCCAAATTTCCATTAAATGCTTCCAACAAATACATAAAGCATTCCAGGCATTTTGGGTAGAAAAACATCTCTAATCCTGAACAGCTGGGAGAAAACTCACCAGCAGTCCTAAAGAAATCTTTCCCAAATCACAAGCAACAGTCAGTCTCCCAGTCTGGTCAGGTCTTGGAGCATCTAATCATCAGGAGACTGAAGCACTCCAAGGTTCACCTTGTTCATGGAGCAGGAGGAAGCAGCATGGCCAAGGAGATGGATGGATGGGAATCCTCTCCATGGCAAATGACACTGCCCTTGCACCTTAAGCAACCACAGTCCCAATAAGTCTGAAGAAAACTGCAAGTGAATCCAGCAATTGTCAGCTGTGGTCTTATAAGAAGATTCTTTTTTCCAAATGATCTTTTATTCAGAGGGAAACTGATTCTGTCCCATCTGAATTTTAAGAGTTTGTTACGAGAGTTGACATTTTTCTGGTCTTCAGTGAGCAGAATAGTTGTTTGGGGTTTGTTTTGCTTCACCTTGGAGCAAAACACTGAAATATGGAATTATTGCCACCAAACAGATGGGGATGTTTCTCATGGAGATGAAAAAGTAAAAGTAGAGGCTTAATAAATGAAGAACATTTGAGAAGAGAAGGTTAAAGCAGACCCTTAGAGCACAGCTGCACCAGGGTACTCTGGATATACCCTGGGTGGCTGCTCAGCTCTTCCCACCAATCCCCCTCATCTGATGTACCTTCTTTTATGGAAATATCTCTGCTGCTTGAATTAGCAATTTTTTTGTTCAGTGTCTTTTTGGCTGAGCAAAGAGTCTCAACGGAGGAAACTGAATTATTGTTTTGTGTGTGTGGTGGTTTTTTTCCTTTCAGAGCTGAAAGCATACTTTATTCCTTCAATTTCTAGTCATCTGAAAGTTTTCTTTCAAAATTAATATATGAACAATGCTGTCCCCTGAGACCAAACATGAAGAATCTGAAACCCAGCAGAGACTTTATCATAAAGTCAGCAGCCTGTGAAAGCCAGTGCTCCTAATAGAAATTTATAGATTTTAAATCCTGAAAGGACATTGTGAATGTCTAATATGACCTCTTGTATAACATAATCCATAGACTTTTACTTAAACTTTCTCACCCACCTAAACTAAACCAAATCATTTTGAAAAGGTAGCTCGTCTCACTTCAATATCTTAAGATTTAAAGACACACTCTGGTATTTGGCTTTGTTTTGTTTTGTTTTGTTTTTTTTCAGTCTGTAATTACTTTCAATGTTACAATATTTTGCCTGTTTCTATTGTTAGTTTGTCATATCTACAATACTCATTTGTTTTCTCACATCCACGATCTTCTCACAACCAATCAGCTCATATTCATAAACAAGTAATTTCCTCCTTTTATCCTGCAGATTAACCAGAATCAGCTCCCTCCATCAAGTGGAGGGAGATTTTACAGACCTTGAATAATTCTGGTTGCTGTGTAGTGGATTTTTTTATTGTTTAAGGAGTGTGTCAGCATCTTCTTCACTTGCAGAGAAAGTGTTTTTTCCTATTTTGGTTCAAATAGTCAAAAAGAATATAGAGCATGTTTTGTGGGCTCACCCATCCTTGAAAATACTGATGTTTGCCAGCAGATCAGCTTCTTTCCACCAAGGACTTTTCCAGTTTTGCTTGCACAGGAGCAAGTCCTTCAATCAGTGAAAACTTAGAGTGGATAAATACTAAAGCAAAGATATGCAGGATGGTCTTTTCTTTATGGTCACTGGAGTCATCTGTAACCCAGATGAGTTATTTGGGTTTGCAGGTTGTATTTTATTTTTTTTAGACATCTTTGTGTCCTGATCTTTGATTATTTCACTATATTTTGGAGCTTGTATGCCAAATTTAGGTGGAAGTACTTGAAGGAGCTCAACATTATGTGCCTCTATAATAAATCAGAAAGCAACAGAAGCCACAAACTGGTTTATTTAGGGATGTACATTACTTTTGGCAAATGGCAGAGTTTTAGAGGTACTTGCCACAGAATGGATGGACCCAAATGAAAACACAACTCTCCAGCTAGAAAAAAACCCCCATCAACTAGCTGATCTGAAATTTGCTATATAAAAGTGATTTGAACAGACCAACAAATTTAAGCATCTTCTGGTTTTGTGGACAGTTAGATCACATTTCTAATTTGCAGTTGAAACCTGTTGCTGATTACAAAGGTGGTTCAGTCCTCAGCACAGAAAATAAACCTTGTGTTTCAGAGGATGACTGTGTGAACTGGACCTGACTCTGGATCTCTAAAGAGAAGGCAGTGGCAGCATTTATTTATGTCCATCAATTGAAATATATCCTGAAAAGAAAAATCCAGCAAGGTGTAAGCACTTGTCATTCTGGGTTATGCTCCATCCCACATTTCCAGGTCATTACACTCAAAAAGCAAATGAGGGAAGACAGTCCAGTGCCAGTGAGCTTGGAGTGAAGAGGAGCAGAAAGCACAGTCTTGCCAGAACTTTGTGGAAACCAGCAGACACTGTGGAAAACAGCAGTCCAGAGTTTTCCTTTTAGGGGTTGATCAAGAGGCAATTTTCACATTATTCAGTTTTTCTACTCTCTCACCTTCCTCCATGTCCTTGATAGTCTTTGAAACAAAGATGTGTGTCATTGTCAGTTTAATCTGCATTGTCTCTGACTGTACTTCACCCTTCTGAAGGAACAGGCTCCCTCCTGCTTTTCTTTTTGGACTTTAGTGATGCTTTTTCTCAAGTTTCTATGCATCATTTTAAACCATTAATTAGTGACAATAGAATGTCATTAAGCTCTACAGCAGCTTTACAGAAGGCTATTTTTCATACTACACTGTCATATCTTCACTGGGGATGAGCAGACTACTCACTAGAAATCTCACTGACTTCATTTACACCACTGGTACAGCAACCCCACTGACAGCTCAGCCTCCTTCTTGCTCCTGGCCAAGCAGTTTTTAGAATGAATGAAGACCCTTTGAACTCCAGCATCTCACCCTTGGTAAAACAGCAATGTCACTAAAGCTAGCAGGATGAGGTTTTGAGCTTTTGTTGTAGTGTTAAGCAGGCCATTGTTTCACATTTCCTACTTCGTTCCTTTAAAAATTCCATTTGATCTCACTCCACTGCTCCTAGTCCAGAAATAAAGCATTTCCTTGGGGCATGAATGCTATTCAGATAGAATAATACCAATATTTGTCTCCTTTCCCTCCCTAGTATCCAGCATCTTTGCCAACTCATTTTTTTTTTCTTCAAAGAGGAAATAACCCATTTCTGGAATTCAGATTTTCCCAACTTCTTGGAAACAGGGAGTATCAAGTGTTCTGAGTAACGTTTCCCTTCCAAACCTTCTTAAAATAGTCTTTCAAATATCTGCCACCTGTGAAAGATCTAAGTTCTTCAGGGATCCAATTCTGCTGGCACTGATGGCATCTGCCAACAGAAACTCTGGTTCTGTGAGCCCTTCTGTGAGCAGCTTTGCCCTTTGCTTGATAAGAAAAGCTGTGTGGAGCAGGTCCAAACCCAGCCACAAGTGTCTTTTGCTGTGTTTTCCTCAGGCTGTGCCCAGCATTTAGAGCTGATGCTTCTCTGACATGGGTTTAACTACTCTGGTTAGTGGGGACATCACTCACAAAGGATAAAAATATTGGGTAATATTGGATATGGGAGAAGAAAAGTATTTGATTGTTTTATTATGGAACCAGACCCCCCTACCCCAAGAAAACAACTGTAAATCAAAAATGCAAATCTCTCTCACGTTACCAGAGGAGAGGTAAAAGGCTCATAATTCTTCCAGAACAAATCACATGCAAGTGAGTCATTCATAATTGCTTTATAAAAATAGTGGATGAACGTTGTCTTATTCTGTACCTGATTAAGCACATGTATAACTTTAGTCAGAGGAACCTGTCTTGTGAGCATAAAGTTGTAGGTCTAAGGCTCAGAAAGAACTGCACCTTGTGCAAAGTATGAGCCCCAGAGCCAAATATGTCTTTGGAAGATGCAATTCTCTTTTAACAACTGTGTCTGCTGCAGGAAGGTTTGCTTCTGTGCACAGAAAGATCTTGGGCTGGCCTCATTTTCTGTAAATAAAACTGGCTTCTGAATAAGCATGGATTCTGCAGATAAAACTGACTCCCAAATAACCAGAGGCGAGGATTTAATCTCTAAAAATTAATTTCTCCATGCATTTATTGTTTGTCTACCTGGATATTAGATATGAAGGCTGGGCCAGCTGTGTTTTCTCTCTGATGAGTTACATCTTTGCACATAATATTCTTTTCTCCCTGCAGTGAAGGTATCAGCTAAACACTAAATGCAAAATAACACCAAGGCAAGTGCTTGAATACAGTACATTAGAAAGGGAAAAACTTGTGCCATGCTCAAGTTTCTCAGTCTCATGTTTTTAAAGTAAGTGCTATCAGTTTTCTGCCAGGACAGTTCACCATCTCTAAATCCAAATGCAAGGAGTAATTTTCTTTTACGGGCACACATGTAAAAGTCGACAAGAGGCCATGATTCTGCCTTGGAAAAGAGTTTCTTTGACAGGTATTGCCTGAGAGCACCAAGCAGTTTTTAGTCCACCCACCTACAGCTCTCCTGGTGACAGGTGAACAAATTCAGCACTCCCCCAATCAGTATTTCAAGAGGTTGCATTTGAGAAGAGAGCCTCAGGAAGCTCTTGCAAAATGGAGCACGGGTTGTTAACATGGAAGTTTAACAAGTCTGTGGACACAGACCTGATGAGAGCTGCTGGAGCAGAGAAGGTTCCACCTCAACATGAGGAGAAACTTCTTCCCTGGGAGGGTGCCAGAGCCTGGACAGGCTGCTCAGAGATGTGATGGAATCTCCTTCTCTGGAGACTTTCCAGCCCCCCTGGATCTGTTCCTGTGTGGGCTGCCCTGGGTGCCTCTGCTCTGGCAGGGAGTTTGGACTCGATGATCTCCAGAGCTCCCTTCCAACCCCTACTGTTCTATGATTCTGTGAAGTGTCTTTTTTATTAACAGTCCAAGATCAACTCCTGATATTGTCCACTGTGATTGGAAGGAGGTGAATGTGGTTGGGCAGCTAAGGAACTTTGGCAGAGCTGAGCCAGGCCCAGTACTCCCCTGCCTGGGGAGAAGACATTTCCCCACGTCTGGTCTCCATCCTTGTGGCCAGGACTCATCCAAAAATGCTCTACTGGTACATGATAAACATGACACAAAGTTGTCCTAAGACCAAACATGTTAATGAGAGAACAAACCCAAATATCAACTAGAGGCACATTCTGCATACATGCTGCATCCCTATGGGTTGGCCCAGTACACGCCTGTGAAATGGATGTTGTTGTTGGTCCAAGAGCAAAGAGGAGATCTTACAGTGGCACAAACATATCCATTTCATTAAAGATAAAACACTGTTTTAGTATAAACTCTGGCCTTAAAGTAAAGAAGTGATTTTTCACCACTGGATGGCAGAATATTCCTCTGGTCTAACAATCTAATAGCAGAACAATTTGCTAAAATTAAAGTGAAATTGGAACAATCATAATCAATCCAGTCTCTGATCAAAGTGGAAGGATCTACTGGAAATGTAATTGCTGAGGCAAAAGTTAGAGTTTTTAGAAACTCCTATCTGACTACAGCATCTGACCTTTTAATATCTGTCCTGTTCACATGAATTACAGGGCACTTGTTCTTCTGCAGCTTTGCCAGTGTCTCCCAGTCTTGCCCACTGTGTCAGTGTGGTGCTCATGTCTACACTGATTATTTCTTCTCTTGAATCCCACATCTTGTCACAAATCACCACACACTTGAGAGATGTGTTTAGAAAGATCCTGCAGTTGGCAATATTATAACCTCTTAATGCAAACAGAATAGTAGGTACAGGTGCTAAAGCTCAAATAATATACTGACTGGACCAGCAGAGGTAATGTTTGAAAAGAAAAAAATATACTGAATTTCTACTGAGAGGAAGTGGGATTTTAAAATTATTTTTAGAACTTTTTGGGAGTTACTTTTAAATAGGGAAAAATAAATGTCTAAATATACCATTTCTTCTTTTACTTACAGTATACACTAAGTGGCTTCACTGGTCTGTGCCTGAGCAACAGGAGAATAAGGAAATGAGTGAAGATTTCACCATTGCCAAGTGAGAAGACAACCTTTGTCCCTAACCTCAGAGGGTTTGATATTAGTTTCTATCAAGCAGAAATGATTGATCTCTATTAGGAGAGAACATTAAGTAATTCTGAGCATTGCTAAGAAGCTAAAACTCTGATTCTTTTCTAAGACTTTCCTAAGATATATAAACTTCCATGAGTTTGTATATCCATGTGAAGATTTTCACAGAGGTTTGAGTAATGTTCAGCCTGAAGCAAATCTCATCATACTTGGCAATTGTTAATTTAAGAGGACATTTTTCAAATGTTTGAATTAAAAGCTTGATGCAAAATATTAATCTTCATATAGAAAACATTTATGGATAGATCAGAAAGGACAAAAACCACGGTGTGACACAAAGTAAGTTGTTTCAGTGCATAAAACACCCACTTCTTCCTATCTCTGGCTTTGTCAGCATCCTGTGGCAGTGAGTTCAATAAATTCATTATATACTTTGGCAGTTGTATGTCTTTAGAAGTCTTTGTTCATGTTATTTTCACACCCTTCTTTCCAGGTCATTTATGAATGTCTAAAGCTACACATTTCTGTTGTGGGGATTTCATCTTAAAAGAAAATATCATTTAGACCAATAAAATGTACCTTTGTAATTTCTTTTTGAGGAGCAGTGGGAAAGCTTCTTTTTCACTTGAGGGTTAATAGTGTGTCCAAGGAAAGACTTTTATCCACACTATGACATTACTCAGCAGTGTTACCATTCTCCTTCGTGCCAGGGTGGTCAGAGAGACGTAGGATTAAGAAATGCAAAACTAGATTCAGGGCAAATAAGCCATCAGTCATGATGGTTTGAAATATCCTATTAAGGATACAGTGAAAGTACACAGAGACTTTTCAGCATGTCCTGTTATTTTTCTAAAGGCCTTCTCATTCCACAGAGGCACGTTGGGATAAATTCCCACATCACCTGGACTCAACTCTGAACGTCACTGATATCCATAGTCTGCTAACAGGGTAGGACATTGAAGTGAGACCTGAAATAAATGTACTTGGAACTGCTCTCTTGCATCAGGCCAGCAGATCTGGAGCCACTCTCACCATGTTTTTCATCCTCTTTTCCCTTTGGGAGTAGGACAGGGGCAGCCCAGCCTGTGAACTCAGAGTGGCTGCTGGAAACAGGTTTCTTTTGACCATGACAATGTTGATCCAGGCAATGTTACAGGGTGGGGTTGGAGGGGTGGGAAAGCTCCCTGGCAGAAAGGGACCTGAGGGTGACAGCGGACACCTGTATGAACATGAGCCAGTGTGTTCCCAGAAGGACAAGAAGGCCAAGGGCATCCTGGGCTGGATCAGGAGCAGTGTGTCCAGCAGGAGCAGGGCAGGGATGGTGCCCCTGGGCTGGGCACTGGGGAAGTTGCAACTTGAGCACTGGGTTCAGTTTTGGGTGCTGTAGGATAAGAAAGAGCTTGAGGGGATTATCTTGAAAGTAATTTCCAGCCTTAATGTTTCTATGATTCTGTGACCTGGTGTAAGGGTCTCTGATGCTCTCCCTGTGAGACCCTGCAAAGGGCAGGCTGTGCCTCTTTTGTTCCCTAGTTTCTCATAGAAACCACTGTCTGCTCAGTCCTTGGCCTTTTATTTTCCTTTGTTTGGATGCTCACGTCCCCTGGGGATGATGCAGAGCATCATCTACACTGGTGGGAAGTCCTTGATGGTGCCTTGATGAACAATAGGCAATGTTTTTCTTTCTTTAATTCATGGGACACTTCTAATGGAGGGGCTTCCAACACACCTTCTCACAGAAGATGAGACTTCAGATGGCTTGTGTTGATGCCACACAGTCCTCAGCTGCCACGACCTCACCCACTGCATCGTGGATTCACTTTGGAAGAAGCCAGTGGAGTAATTTGGCCTGTCAAAGCTAACACTGTGAAATCCTTGGGCACATCAACATTTCAAAGCAGAGTCATAAACGTCAGCAACTTCAGCAGTGGAATGAGTTACAACAGAATTATGGCTTAACCTGTGGTGGAGAATAGCTTCCAAAAAAAAAAAAAAAAAGCAATTCTGCTTGTGTTTTGCAATGTCAAATTGCAATTGCTGAGGTCACATCAAGAAGTCACTGCTGAGTGTGTAACACAAAAAATGGTACACAACTTAGTGTTTGTGCTTTGAACATCCATTTATTTTCTTCATTTGCTGCCTTTCCTTCTGCAAGGTTATCCCTGCTGTATGAAAATCCCATCCCTGCTGTATGAACATCCTTGTGATATGCTGCTGTCCTTCAACATTAATGCCATGGAGACAGGGTTTTGTGTCACTGCAGCTCTGGTCCTGTCTGTAAAACAACCCAGCTAACCTTGGAAGACCACACAAAAAACTCTTGGTCCTCCCTTTATCAGCATCACCCAATCCATTAATGACACACTAGTTGAAAAGTCTTCACTTTTAGCCTAACCCTGCTCAGTAGGGTCAGGATTAAATGTAAGGTCTTCCTTAACTGAGCTCCTCAGGGCTAATTCATTTCCTCTGGAGAAAAAAAACCCCAAACTTATGAGAGAGGTTTTAAACTTGATGTCATGGATGTGGGGAAAAAGTCCTTCTCAAAACCCTTCTGAAGGCTTGTTCTTGTGCCAGGTCTCTGTATGGATACAAACCATCACTTCAGGCCACTAAGTTTTCTGCTTTTCCAAGATGGAAATCTGCTTCAGAAAATGGAGTATGATTTGTGGGGGGAATTCAGGAACCAAGAGGAGGTTCCATCTCCCTGACTCAGTCTCTCAGGCAAAATGCAAAGCAGGGTGAAGATTGTATGGTGGCAACAGGCAATAAATAGATGTCTGTTTTATGTAGATGTTATCCAGGGAGACAGGGCTAGAGCAAATGTATTCAGTGATAAATCTCCTTTTTTTTTGCCTTATCACTGGGTGTAAAAATCACTGCTCTGAGTTCGAGCAAGCAGGATTTGACATGCAGCAACAAGTCTGCTGGTGGAGTTTGGCTGGAATAACTGAATAGATGTGGACATGGAACAGAGTGGGCTTGTGCTGAGAGGATCACCTGCAGTTCTTGTAGAATAAAAGTACAGAGAGGTTTCTACAGATCCAGCTTTTGTACTTTTTATTGCAACAAAATAAAAACCTCATACAGTGGAGAATTGAAACTCCCTGAGTCTCCCCAGAAATGGTGGCTCACATAGCTCCAGAGGTTCCTATTCCCTTGGTGGTCTTTGGAGAGTAATGAGATGATCTCTGGAGAACTTCTTCAGCTATTAGTCTTCCTAGGATTGAGTGGTACTGCAGAGAATTAAAGCTCCCAGAAGACAACGGCCATTCCCACAGCCTCAGTACATTTTATTTCTGTAAGTGGTAGAAAGGCTCCAACAGAATTATTCACCCTCCACACACCCCCCTATAACTTCCTTCATCACTGCTCTATAAATTAAAGCTTGCAAGGATTTTTTTTCTCTCCTGAGCAGCCCCCTCAGGGCAAGTGCAAAACTCATTAAATGAAAACAAATGTTCAACTCTCCCCTGTTATTTCCCTCTGCAGTTGGCCTGTTAAAAAAACCCCAAACCAACAAACACCAAACCCAACAAAATGAAATAGAAGAAAGGTAGGAGTTTCCCATTTTGCTAACTCAAGAGAAGGACCAAGTTGAGCCCTGGTGCAAGCAGTGGGACCAAACATCCTTCTACCTGGACTCACCAAGAAAGAAGCAGTCTTGGAAGTGGGTGAGGGGGATGCTGACCCCAGGGGTAGCTGGTGGACAATGAGGACCTAGAGAAGTGTTTCCTCTTCAGTGCTCAGCCCCAGGACACCTCCAGGTGTGAACTTGCCTCTGGGCCATGTGTCCACCAGCAGTTTGAGGGAAGACTCAAGCTGGTTGTTTGCTGGTAGTAGATGCCCTCAGGTTGGCACCACCTCTGATGTGATGAAGGGGTAGGTTTAGACTGGACATTAGGGAAAAAAATTCACTGAAAGAGTGGTCAGACACTGGAACAGGCTGCCCATCCCTGGGTGTGTTTCAGGGTGGCTTGGATGTGGTTTTGAGGGCCACATTTTAGGGGTGAACTTTGCAAGTAAGGGCTTTGGGGGGGCTAAACCAGCCCTGTGATGGCAAACTGAGCTCTCCACTTGAGCTCTGCTGCTCCAGCTGTGAAAACACAATGCCACAAACAAAACTCAGTGGAAAACAGTTTCCTAGAAAATTGAGGGAGCCTTTCCTGGGGTCCAGGGGTTGCCTGAAACAACAATATTTCTGAATGGTAACTTTCCAGCAGGGTGCTGAAGGGGTTTGGTAGGAACAGCAGAGTCCACAGCAGTTTTCCTTTCCCCTGCTGTGATCTAACATCTTCATAACTCTCTGTCAGTGAATTGTATTAGCTGCAGTTCAGAGTAATCAGTCTCTCTTGGGAAGTTACCATTTGACTTTCTCACTTGCCCTTACTAAGCAATACTATAAATCTCTGCATCGTCTGGCTGCCTTTAATCTGGCTGCAAATCCTTTGGATACTTGGTGACTGGAGTGGAGGAAGGAGGGAGAAAAGTAACTTTTTTTGCTTTGCTAAATTCATCCAGAGTGCTGAAAAAAATATGGCTCATCTTCCTAATGAAATGAATTCAGTTTGCACCATTACAATTTGTGTTATCACACTTCAGAGCTGAGGAGGGATGATTTTCTTAAGTGCTTGTGGTTTGGGAAGGTGAAAAGATCTGTTTAGTTGCATTTGAAAATGACTCTTTAGAATGAGATCCTGTCGATAGCAGAACTCATGGGTTGTGTGTAAATGACACTTCCATGCTCTGTGAAACAAAACATTTGGAACACAGAGGATCTACTGCCTACAGGTGGAGGACCAAGGTGGGGAACGTGGACAACCAGGTGCTACTGAAAAGTATGTGACATTTGCAGCTTGAAAACCCTGAGGTGCAAGCCTAAGTGATGGCACTCCAGAAAAAGCTTTGGATTCTCCAGAAGTGGGATTGATCTCATTAAATCCAGACCCTGCACAATCCTCCAGAGTCCTACCAAAACATGATGCTGACCTTGCTTTTCATCCCAAATTATCTGAGTGCTGCTCTACATGTTGGCCCCTTTGCACAGGCCAAGAGGCACTTTCTTGTTGCCTCTTGTTACCTACTTTCTTGTGACACTGTGAAGTGGGAGGATGGACCCAAACCCAAGCTGGAAGCAGCATCTCATCTGGTGGGCAGCTCTCTTGTGATGGATTAGGAGTTACTAAGGGGTATTAGGTGCAGGATAACAAGATGTGCTTGGAGATGCTTTACAGAGGGGCAGCTTGATCTGTTGCATCTACCTTATTACACCATGGCAATGTCACAGGGACCACTTGGCTCTGAAAGCTCATAAAAAATGAGAGTAATAGCTGTGCCAAGCAATGCTTTACAAATTAGAATTAAAAGAGGGGTTTATACTCAATGTTTTCAAGGCTATCAGCCATATGCATGAGCAATTATATCTATTAACATGATTGCTATTGATAATGCACCCTTCAGTTCCAGGCTTCTTTAATTGTGGTCATTCATGGCACTCAGGTACCAGCTGAAAAGCTTTTGAATACTTTATTATTTTTCACGAATATTACTAGACAAAATTATTGTCAATGATGAGAAATCTGTGAAAAATGCCTTTTTTTTGGGGAATTTAATTTTGGCATCCTCTTTTAAAATATTTGGTACCCTCTGCAACAAGAGCAGAAATGGGAGGAAGAAAACCAACCAAAAAACAAGTGTACTTGAGTGCACGTTCAGGGCTCAAACTCAGCTGCAGCACCAGATTTGGATGAGAGAGTAAAGCAGGACAATCCCCTTTTACTCCTGAATGCTCTTGAGGTCAAAAGGGAGAAAATACAGCATCCAGCTGTAGAGATTTCCAGTTTCTGAGGCAATCACTTATTTTTGCTGTTATCAGCTACTTGTATTACTGTGTGTGATAAAAAAAAAAAGACTCCCCCACCCTTTATATCCTTGTATTGTGCTTGTTTCTTCCATTCTGCTGAGGCACTTAGGAAACAACCAGAGGAAGTTTGAAAACAAGCTTCCTATAATACTCCACAGAGCTGACGTGTGTGAGTGCATTTAAGTGTGACTACATGGGTATTTCTCTGGAGATTGGTACAGTCAGGCAGCCCTGGATACATTTATATATTCATAAATTCCCTGAGTTGAATAGTGTATATTACTATATGAAAAGGCTACCTTATGGATGTTTTGTGTATGTATATATATATATATATAAACTATCTGTTTCTAAAATGAGTCTATCTATCTATAAAATATTATAGATATAAAAATATCTATTCTATTCCAGCACTGCAGATACTAAAAAGCAACACAGTTAATGACATAAACTAGAACCCATTGCTCTTTACAGTGGGTTGTACAGTTTTATTGTTATTTTAACACTGCTATTTTACCAGTAGCTTGCAGGATCCTCTGCAAATTCTGCTGGTTTGGGTTTCCTGCTGGGTTTGCACACACCTGTAAGACAGACACATTTCCTGAATGAGCATCTCTGAGACAAATGAAATCATTTTCTCAGTGACTATTGAATTCTGGCCTCAGTAGCCAGTGTTTTATACCACAAAGAGCAAGTCATTGAGAGGAATTCTTGGAAGAGTTGGGTTTTTTTCCCCCATCATCTTGGTTTCTTCGTGGGATTGCCATTGTTCAAGTTACTACCCAGTGGGGAGCTGGTCAGGAACTGGTTTCTCATTACTCAGAAGTGTTTGTGAGCAAACAAGACAATACTCTCCAAGATGTATGCTTGCAATTTCCCAATGCATTTCTGAGAAGCCCAAGCTTTTTCAGTTGCAGAAGAAGTAATTGAAAAAAAAAAATATTCAACCCTCTTGAATCAAATGTCATTGTGTGGAGACATAGCCCTGCACTTGCCTGGCCACATCACTGTGGTGCTTTGCTCCAGGCACTGGGCTTCTTTACCTGAAAAGCCTCTTACATCCTAGATGCAGGGGAAATAATCAACCCTGCTGTGTATTCACCCAGCACCAGCCCCCTGCCTACAGTGCACCCAGGCTCTTGACAATGATTTGTATTGAGAAGGAAAGTGCAATTCAATGCCTTTTAGATGCAGAGCAGCCATTGACATCATTTTCTTTCTCTCCTGTTGCTTCAGCTACTCCCTATTGTCATATGTTCCTGGCCCTCTGCTTTCCCTTCTCTGCTGGGAGTTACAGGAGCTCACACACACTCCCCAACGTGTGATTTGCACAACTATTTGTGTGCACCTCTGACTGTGGCCCTGGCTGTTTAACATGGAATATGATAATACTATCAACCTTGAAATCCCAAGGAAGGTGAGATGGAGTATATTGATTTATTAGGATATTAGTATTTCTAGCATATTTATTTTTCCTTTCTGACCACACTCTGCTTATCCCCTTTCAATAGTACCTCTGAGTCTTAACATCTTCTTCCCAGTACAGACAGGTGAGCTCAGTGGTGGTGTCCTTTTCTTATCCTTCTTTGTGTCTTTGATAAGTGACTAGTGAGTTGTTTTCTCCAAGTGCAGGTCCTTGTGGCTGTGCATTTTTAGCTTTTTTTGATGTTTCATTTCCTACTTCCTATCTTCTGAAAATTTTAGAAGGTCTCTTAAAAAATAATAAACATATTAATAATAAGAACAAGCTACTAGACATTCAGCAGTAATTTTAAGGTGAATTTTCTCCTCTGTCTAACTTTCTACCCTTCACTTAAACATGTGAGGATTCAAAAGGATCTCACAACTGGGCTTTGTGGGTTAAAAGTCTAGTTTAGGTTGCTCAGAGAGGTGGTAGAATCCACATCCCTGCAAATATTCCAGGTCAGGTTGTCTCTGAGCAGCCTGCTGTAGTTGAAGATGTCTTTGCCCACTGCAGGGGGTTGGACTGGGTGACCTGACTGGTCTGGCACATTCTGGAACTTTTTGGACTGGTTTTGGTTGGTTTGTAGGATGAGAACCATCAAACTGTGCTGCAGAGCTTTGAATATAACACACCACATAAAAAATAGAGACTAGGAGAAAGATGGTTTTCATCTGAGGCACGACAAGAAAAGAAAACTATGGAAGCTCTGAACTGTGCCAATTGCATTTTACAAGTGTGGGGATCTGACTCATCAATGTACCAGACTGACACCATCCCAAATCCCATGGAAAAGCAACAGGAACATTTGGAACTAACTCCTGCAAAGGTTAAAATTTCCCAAGGAAGGGAAATCACCCACATCCCAGGGTGGTGCTGCTGGGAATGTGCAGACACTTGGAGCAGAGAGCTCTGCAAATTCAGAAGTGGAACCAAGACAAAGACAGGGAGCTTGTCCATGCTGTGATAGCTGTGGGTAAACCTTGGCATGTGGAGGGGATGCCAGACATGGAATGGGCTGTCTAATCAGGGCACCAGCAGACTGTGTGGAGACACTGGTGAAAATCAGTATTACTAGTTCAAAACAGTGTTATGGGAGCCTTGTTAGAAATGTGAACAGTTCTGTCAGCTTGAGGGGAGGATATTAAGTCTAACTTGAGAAAATGTTGTGTTAGAAGGTGTTTTAATATTATAAATATATGTATAAAATCCTTTTTTAACCAGCTAGTGATAGTAAATAGAGGACTTAGCAAAAATACAGGGTTGATATTGCTGAAATTATTATCCTTAAACACACTGGTGAAGAAATGAAATAACTTTTTAAGGAGTCTTCCATAAAATACCAGGATTCATCCAATGCTGGGAAAGGGCAGTGGCATGAAAACCTTCCCCAAGAGATAGATGTCCCACTGCAGAGCATTAAAAGGAGCTGGAAAAACCCAGTCTCTCCACAACACATCTCCTTAAAAAGATTTTGCTGGAAGGTAGAAACTAAAAAGTTGGATTGTGACAGGTTCATTTCTCTGGGAAAGAGTAGGGGCAACACAACAGTCATTGCAGGAAAACACTCAGCAGATTTGGGGACCTAACAGGACATAGAATCATAGATTGGTTTGGATTGTAAGGAACCTTCAAGATGATCCAGTTCCAAGTCCTTGCCATGGCAGGGACACCTCCCACTAGAGCAGGTTGCTCAGAGCCCCATCCAACCTGCCCTTGAACACACCCTGGGATGGAACAGTGTATAGAAGGAATGTGAGGGAGGTGATGCCAAACACTCTCCTGCCACTGGAAGCCCCAGTGATTGGCAGGGCACAAGGTGCTTGTACACACTTCAAGAAAGGGAATTCCCATTTCCCATTCCTTTGCCTTGTGGCTCAGCACTTGAGGTAGGTGTTAAAGGGAAATAAAATAATGTTTTACTCTTAAAGTGTGACTTTACAGAAGGTATTTTCACACCACTGATATATTTTTTCCCAAAAAGTCTTCAGCAGAAAGAACCTGGAATGACTGAGGAAAATTTAACTAACATTAGCAGTGGATGGGAGAAGTTTTGTGTTTGTTTATTTGATCTAAAAAGGGTTCTTTTTGCTTCTACTGATAGTGGAAAACAATAAAAACCCAACAGAACATGAAAATAGTTTGTTTTGTTGTTACAGCCAAGGGAATTCCAGCCCCTCAAGCTCTACACACACCTGAAGGAGCTGCCTGCTAATGGAGTAGGGAAAGTGGTTAATTAGTCTGGAGCTCCAAATGAAGGAAAACCTTGTCCCTGGGGTGGGTGTGTGGTGATGATGTTCACCTGGGGGTGATCAGGGAGGGGTGTGGTGGAGTGATGGCTGATAAATAGCTCAAGCTGGGCAGTTGACCTCTTCCCAAGGTGCAACTGGGCTGGGTGTGTTGTTGCTGGGTGGCTGGGAAGATCTGCTGTGGGTCAACATGTTCTCCTGAAATCCCTGAGCAACAAGGTCCTGGAGAGCCACCACCACCTCCTTCTGAGTGTCCCTGGCAGCTCCATGGTCTCCAAAGGTAGGCACAATGGAGTTTTTTTGCTCTTTGGAATGTTTGGAGTGTTGTGGGGAGCCCAGGGTCTTGGCTGAGCCTGTGCTGGAGGATTTGGAGTCAGTTTTTTCAGTGGCTCAGGTGTTTTTGTTGTGGTGTGAGGACCAAAAGGCTTGAAATTCAGGGTTTTTGTGATGAAACTGGAGCTGGTCTTAAATGGAGACAACTCCTGGTGGCTGTGGAAGGTAGAAATGATTTTTTGCTGTGTCCTTGGAAGCTGCTTCTTGCTTGTAGTCTTAATTTTGGCTGAATAAGTTGTTTTTGGAGTTGTAAGATGCTCTGGGCAGCTCTGAAGAGGCTTTTGAGATGTTTTCTTGCCATTGTTAGTGCCTGGCTGCTTTTGTGTCTCCCTCTGTTTGCTTTGTAACACCAACCCCACTCCAGACTTCCCTGCTCCAGTTGAGTGGCTTCTCCTAAAGGTTTCTCCAGAGTGAGTCCCTTGAAAGGTTTGTGAGATTAACTGTGTGATGTTAACTATTTTCACTATATTTGTGTTAATTGTGGAATTGAAATAACCAAAATGTTTTGACTGATCCAAAGCCAATAGAGACAGGGCAGTTATTCCTGCAATACTTAATGTCAATGGTACATTAAGTCAAATACAAATGAAATTTGGGGAGCTTTGGGTGTGAAGCTGAAGATCCAGAAAAAGGGGTTTCAGTAAAAAACCAAATCAGGCTTTCTTTGTGATAAAAAGGAGAAAAAAAAAAAAGCCTGTTCTTCTCCTTGTCTTGCAGTTGACTGCTTCCATGTGGAGAAGTATGTTAATGTCCATCTAATCTGGCTTTGCTAAATAAGACCCAAGTGATATGTGAGGATGAGTCAACCATCAGCAGGAATTTGTGCCCTTTCTAATGGCTTTGGAATTTGTTTGAATGTTTGAGCTCTAGTTCCTACTAATTGCTTAATGGAAAAAGGCATTAAATTCCAGTGGCTACTGGGAAACGCTCTGAAATCCCAGTTTCTCCTTGGTTTTTGCCAAATGGAAGTCGAGGAGCAGTGTCTAGGTCAGCTGTAAACAGCAGCTGGGAAGCTGGAGATGGGAGATGTACAAGTTGACAGCAGGAGAGAGCTTTGGCTCAGGGAGTTGCTGTGTGTGGAAGGCAGTGGTGCAGTGACCCCTGTGCCAGCTGAAAAAGGGTGTTTTAGAAGAGCTCAACCTGGCCTGGAAACAGGAGAAGAAATCTGAGTCCTGGGAACTGGCTGTGTTTGAATTTCTGGTGTTAATCTTTGGTTGGGGAAGGGGGCATGGGGCTGAGCTACTGGAAATTGGGAATTTTGGCAATTTGTAGTTTAGCAACTTCAACTCTGGTGATGGTAGGATGTGAACTTGCAAGATTTGCTCTTTTTCTGAAGTAATTCTCTGTAAGTGGGAGCAGCTGGTGTGGAATATGATGATACCTGGGTTTCAGTTGCAGGGTAAATGGGTAAACTGGGGCAAATTTGCATCTAGTTGCTTTGCACTGTGCTCTGTCGGGGGGTGGAACCCCCTCTATCCTTTGCCCTTGACAGAGGGATGCTGAAGGCCTGGGATAAGAGGGAGGGAAGAGCTGCTATTCCCAGCTGGGGAATTGCTACACTCCACTGAATTCAACCAGAAAACTTGGGATTTGTAGCAGCTGGGGATGTGGGAATCACTAAAAGCTGTCTTTTCCATACCTGCCTGAGCTCAGGGCCGTGTAGGTGACACGGTGGAGTTCAGAGGCCTTCTTGCTGCTGTTTGTGCTGTCTCAGGGACCAACCCCATTTACCCTTAGCAGCAAACTGTTAGTCATTCTCAGGAGTATCCTGAACAAAATGTGCCAGCTGAACTGTACTGGGAGAGAAAAAGAGACCACAAAACACCCCGACAAAGAGAAAAAGGCAAACAAAACACCCCCCTCCTCGAAAGCTGCTGTGTGGCTGTTGTGGGGGATGATTCTTCCAGTTCTTCACTTGCAAATGTCTCTGTTTGGGGAGCTGCTTCCCACAGCCTCTCGCTGTCACAGCCATTCAAAAACCAGAATGGCACTGCCAGAGCTGAGCCTTTTGGCTCCTTCGGAGCCTGGGTGTTCAGGATGTAAGGGAAATATTCCACCGAAATCCTGCCCTCCCTGTCATCCCTTTGAATTCTCACTTGAAAACACTACTCGCCTTTGCCTTGTCCCGACTCAAAAACGTTTGGGGAACGAAACAAAACGCTCGAAATGGCAATTCCAGGGCTTCCCCTCTGCAAAGATCTTCCTCCTCTAGATGCTTTTCGAATGAAAGAAAGGAAAAAACGGCTTCAAAAACCTGGGTTTTGATCGGGATGGCCTTTTAGTGCAGAATTACCACGACGATTACAGCAGCTCCGGGGAAATTCACTCCCACTCACTGCTGTGATAAGCTGCCTCTGCATCCTCCTCCTCCTCCTCCTTCTCCTCCCGATGCTTTCCTCACTGCTCCACTTCTCCACTGGAGACAAATTTGCAGCCACGATAAGGATTTTTAAAAAGCAAACTTAATAAAATGTGCAGATATCTTGTATTTTTATTTTATTTTATTTTATTTTTTTCCAACAAAAGTGTCACTGCATCTGGTAAGCACATTAAGGAGGAATGATTAGAGATGGGTGACAAATGGAGACAAAAATTGCTTTTCATCAGCTGTATGAAAAGGAGGGGGGTTGATGTGTAAAACTTGGGGTTTCTCTCCCTTTCTGCCTGACAAAATACTTCCAACTTTGAAGATATGGGGGATGTAACTTAAGAATCATGTTGCTCTTGAAGTATTAGGAATTTTTTTTTTTTTAAACACTTTTTTGATGTAATGATCTGTCAGTGGCTATTGGGTGGCAGCAGCAGCAGCAGGGGTGAGTTATCTTGGCTTATAATAAAAAGGTGGAAAAAATATTAATGTTGGGTTTACAGCAGTTTGAAAGTTGGACTTTTTCAACCAAGGAGAAAGTCTGTCCCACAATGGAAAAAAAGAACAAACTCCCAAACCAACAGATTGGTCTAGAAATGTAGAGAAGCTTGGATTTGACAAACATTTTGTAATTCAGTGGCTTATCCAGGTCAAGTTGAAATATAATAATGAAGGAAAGGGGGAAAAATTATATGGATTTAGAATTCTGGCATAGGTAAGAGTTTTGGTCAGCTCTAGAAGTAATAAAATAAAGGTTTCTAATTTTTTCTTCTTTTTTTTTTCCTTTCTCTTTTTCTTTTTCTTAGTTTTTTTTCTTCCTTTTTTTTCCTGGTCTTTCCTCAGAAATAGGCTCTCTGTATCCCAGCTGGGTACCTATTCCCTGGAAAATCAGAGGTATTATTATTGTCCTCTGATCTTGAGGATTGTAGGTGGTTTCTGCTGGAAAGGTTCTCAAGAGATTTGTTTTCTGCTGTTCTGTTTTATTCCCTTTGGGTTTTTCTCCTGTGCAGTTCCAATCATTGAAGAGAAGTGATTTGATTTTTGGAAATAGTGAGATGCAAGGGATCAGAACTGCAAATCTTTTTTTTTTTTCCATCTGGCCAAGTGCACTGAGCAAGGTAGAACAGCTGTACACACACCTGTACCTCCTGTGCCCACAAAAATGATGTATATAGGTGAAGTCAAGAACCCTGTGCTCCAAAAAAAAGCAATAAAGCTCCTTATCTCAAAGCACCTCAACAAAACAAGGAGCTCCAAGGTTGTTTTTAGCATTTCTTGAAGTCAGTGTCTAGCAGTGGATGGTATTCTCATAATGGAATAGATAATTTCACTTTATTTAGGTCATGGAAAAGAAAAGCAATAATGGTTTGATACCTATAAATAGTGTTTTTTTAAGGCTCTGTGGAATAATTAAAGCATTATTTGGCTATCACTTACAGATTGGGGTTTAATTTAATATTCTTTGAAACAGCTTGAATGCTGAAAACAGGTAAAGTCTCCCAGATTCAAAATGAAAACCTGGACACTAATGCAACACTAATTCCACAGGCAAAGGTACAGCCTGTGTTGGGATGAGGTTATCAGCAGCAGAGAAGGATGATTAGGGGGTAAAGTGTCTAAAGGCCTCACTCTAAAGTGAATTGCTATTAAAATGACATCTGGAAGTCATTGAAATCCCACAGGAGTGGTTAAATAGAGGGGGGTGGGGGAAAAAAATCTATAGTGTTTAAGTTTTAAGGAGGATATTGGCCTATGGGCTGTTGGGTGGAGGGAATGTGAAGGTGTCAAACAAATTTGGGAAAGCAGAGCAGCCACACACACGTTATTGGGTGGCTGTTAAATATCAGCCCTTCCCTGGAGCTGCAACACTTCAGTGGTGCTCCAGGAAAGGCTTATCAAGAGCAGAGGGGTGTTAGGGGGCAGGGGGTTTTCTGCTATAATGAATGTCCCAGTTGATAGTTGAGGCTGGAAGTGGATTTCTCTTTTTTTTTTTTTTTTTTTATTATTTTGAAATGGGAAAAATATCTGCAGTTAGTGGTGCAAAAAGTTAATCAGGTCCTGAAAATGCTACAAAGAAGAGCTGCAATATATCCCAATAATATCATGTGAAGCTTTTATTTCTACAATGCTGTTGGGTGGGGGCAAACACTATGGTTTGGTTTAAACCTGTATTTTTGACTGAATTTTCAGGGAACTGACCATAACAACAAACCCAATGTGCTTTTTCAGTGAATTTGTCATTTGTCTGATGTCTCTGTGAACTCTCTGGTGATCTATTTGAAGTTTTGGGTTGACCTGAGAGGTTTAATCACAGGTACTGTACAGTTTTAGTCTTGTAGGTTTATGCAGTAAAATAAATGATGCTAATGAGGGGACGATGCAAGGAAAATAAAGGAGAGAAGGGGCTGCAGGAGCTCAGTGACAGGGTTTTGGTGGCCTGGGGAAAGCCAAGGGGCTGGGGTGTTCCTCTTTGAGAGGACTTGAAGAGATCCTATCAAAGCCTGCATTAAATTGTCATGTAAGGGTAATTTATTATGAGAATTTATTATCATCATGTGCTCTGAAAACCACCTCCCACAGACGCTGGGGTGCGGGCTTCTTTTTGCCTCCATTTCCCATCCTGAAAACCAGGAGCTGGTTCCTCCTGTGTCTTGGAAGGATGCTGTGTTTAGCAAGGAGTGCATGCAGGATGACTTCCTTGAAAGATGCTCTAGAGTGCAAAGAATTATTGCATTGTTTTTATTCATGACTTGAGCTGGGTTGTGAGTTGCATTCCTTTGTAAGCTGCGTGGTGGGTTTTTGACAGCATCCTCTGTGTTCTCTGGGTACCTAAGCAGAGAGTTTCATTTTACTCCTGCATCATTCAAATGCTGGATTCATCCCAAATTCACCTCCTCCACACACTTGAACTGCATTATTAATAATAATATGGTTGATTGCTGATGCTATATATTTGTTTTCTAAAGAGCTCTAGAGAAGCTGGGCGTGTGAATAAGGTACAGTGTGTTTCTCCTGTGTTCACAGCAAGGCTCCTGCCTGCAGAACTCAACTGGCACTGCCCATATTCTTTTTTTTTTGCTGCTCTTAGACCACACAGGCATTTTCAATTCCCAAGTTACCTCCGACCCAACCTTGTCATTGCAATTGGTCACACTGGCAGAGTTTGCTTTCATGTGCTGTATCTCGCCGAGGTCTCGTGGCACCAGGCAGCAGCAAAGATCTCAAGCATAGTTGAAAAGGTACCACTGTAAAAAAAAGAGAAAATTAATGGTCACAATCACTGCTAGATGCCCTGTTCTCACAGATCCTGCAGCCCTTTATTTGTCTTCTTCATTTCAAGCTAAAGCTGAGTTGTGCCACCGATACCATCCCTGCTGCCACCGTATGCCCGGTGTGTCTGGCAGGGCAGGGAAGGAGAAGCCCTGACAAAACCACTGGGAAAACACAGTTTCCATGTGGAAACTTCTTGAGGAGACCCTCTCTAATCAACTGTTGGCCAACAGCTCACGGGAATGAGGATGTGTTACCAATGAGCCTCTGGCTCTGTGGAGTTGCCAACTTTGCCACAGATTTCTGGGTGTCCTTGGACAAAATATCAAAGGTTTAATTTATCTCTTGGTGGAAGCAGTGAAGTTACACTGTTCCTTAAAGTGAGAACAAAGTAAGTCTCCTTTTCCTTCATCTAGAAAATAAGAGTAATAATTTTCTCTTAATCCTTTCCTATCTGTTTTGAGGTACTTGAATTAGTGCCTTAGTGTGTTTTCTTACAGTTCCTGACATCATTTGTTGTTTTGGTCTCAGCTGTGAGCTGAAGATCATAGAAACTTGAGGGCAATTTCTGTCATGAGAAGCTGTTCCATTGTCAGATGCCTTCTGTGAAGACTCAAGGGGAGGTCTTGCAGTCTCCTGACATCTCCAGTTGTTAGTCCCTTTGGTGAAGTTGGGAAGTTCTTGTGTCCTGTCAGCACAACTTGGGTTTGATTTGGTTACATGCCTGGAGCTGCAGTGAGGGGCTCCTTTGGCTTACCTGGCATGTTGTGGGAGTTTCCCTTCATAACAGAGTGTTTCTCTGCTGAGATTAGGCCTGGACTTTTCACTGCTGCCTCTCAGATGTCTGTGAAGGTGTTCCCAGACTGTAGGCATCTGCTCAAATGCAATTCCTGCACGTGGGCTCTGCTGCCCTCTCCCCTCCTGAAAAATGAGAGGGCTGAAAATCACAATGCTGTTGAAATCCTTGGGATTGGTTTCCTTAAGAGAGATGGGATCTCATTTCAGATAATATTCCAAAGATGCTTTTTTTATTTTTTTATTTTTTTCTCTTAATGATTTGGTCAACAATTGACAGAAAAATGTTTCCTGGTAGTGTGCAACTCCTGTAACTGCATTTGAGGAGTGATGCTGTAGGGATTACGTGCCTGACTGGACTTTGGCTCCACAGATCCAGCTTCATCTACCTGTATATTTTCAATAAGAAGTAATGTCTCCTATTTCTAAGAGAGGAAAAAGGGGGGGAAATACCCTGCTGTTTTTAGCTATATACAAATGATAAAAGCCAAGACATCAAAGTGTGCAGTCTTTCAACTCGTGCTCAATTAGAATAAAAGTTTGGTTGCTGTTTTAAACATTTAGGGCTAACTGATTGTGACAGCATCTCAGCTCTGCAAGCAGGATGGTTTGGGATTGACTTTTGATCTGACTGACAGTTTCTTATACACTTCAGTGTTGGTTTATGGCATAGGAGGCTGCATTGGGGTCCACATGTGGCTAATTAAACTGTTTATCCTCTCTGTGTGTAGGTTCACATAAGAAGAAAAAGTTTTTTCTTAACTGGAGCCATGTTCTGGAAAGAGTTCATTTAACAAGGTGCTTAAGATGTCTATAATAACAAAGATTAAAAAGGCAAAAATGCAGAAGTAAAAATAGAATTAAAAAGTCTATTTAGGATAAATAAGGAATATATATTTACCATGATAAATTGCAACAGCATTCACCACTTCTGAAAAGCTCTCCATAGTTTTTTGGCTGTTGGAGGCAAACAGCAGGTTGAGCAGCACATTTTGGGGTAATTGACAGTGTCTTGGTGAGAGATTTGCTTCTAGTTTGAGTTGTAGACTTTCCATATGAGATGTGACAGAAGAACATCCATTTATTTCCATATCTCCATCTACCTTTGCTCTAAGGGCTCCTGACAACACCAGGGCTACTATAGCATTTGTGCCACCAAACACCACGAGGGAGCTTTGAAGAGCAGGCCAAGAGAAGGGCTAAAATGAATACAAATAAAATAACATTTTTCTTGATAAAATAATGCTTCCATGTCACAGCAAACAGAACTGTCAGCATTCCTTTGTAGGCCTCTCTCAGGCTTAAGAAAAGGTCCTTGACAGTTTGAGCATTGCCTCGAAATATCTTATTGAAATGTAGATTAAGACTCTACATCTTATAATGGTTGGAAAGCCTTTTCATTTTAAGTCTTGTAGAAAAGTATTAAGTATTAATTTCAGCAGCTGTATTTTAGCATTTTCCTCAGGTTGATCCACCCCCTCCCAGACCTAATATTTAGATTTATTTAAAGCAGCAGTAGATTTACCTGCCAGTAGAGCACTGTGCATTTCCCCGAGTCTCCATAAAAAAATGTTTTGTAACTCAAAAGATGTGAAAACTCCTTTAATGATGTGAAATACAGTTTTAGTGTGGGTAGTGTTTATCAGCCAGGATTCAATCTCTGCTTACACATGGTAGGTAGACACTTTATCCACTGGATCTATCAAATGAAAAGAATTTTATGGGTCTCAGTTTTTGGGTGCTAATTGTGAACTCTTGGAGAGAGCTTATCAGAAAACTCTTGGCCATTAAGTGAATTTCTTGCAGGTTTTGCCCAAAAATCCCCTTAAATTTCTGGCACAGGATTTGCTGTGACACAGTGTGAACCTGTAGTTATCATCCATATGTGCACCTCTTATTTATAGATGAGAATCTTCACCAGAACCCTGATACTATGAATCAACTCCCAGTAATCTTGACTTTAAGGTAGTAACCTGGATGTGATGAGTTAGCCTGGTTATTATCATTATTTCTTGTATAACTCCTATGATGTCTGTAATAAGCTTGATTATTTTTTCTTTTATTCAGTGTTTAGCTATAGAAGAGAACTTTCAGTTGGACAAATGTGACAGAGCTAATGGGAAGCCAATAAACACTCCAACCTTTCAGAGTGGGTCAAGTGTGAGAAATATAGTGATTTAATGACACTTGGACACATTCAACCTGCTCAAGGTTTATAAAGAATATAAATATTTGAATATAGATAAGAAAATATTAACCTCAGCTCCCACAAAATGGGAACAAGGCAGTGGAAGAAAATGATTCATAAATGAAAAGACCTAGGCTGAGCAGTGCAGTAACTCCAAAAGAATATTACAATACTCCATGGGAATTTCTTCAAGTCCAAAGGTAGCAGCTAAGCCCCCAGAATCTTTTAACTGCTTGGTTGGGCTTTCATAGGAGACCTGCCCTTGAGTTTGCCCATGTGGGCTCTGAGGCTGTGGAGGTCTCTCAAGAGAAGGAAGGAAAGTTTTGTGGGCATGTTCAGTGGCTGAGTTCAAATCCTTCAAAGATGGAAAGATTGGAAGGGATCTGTGTTTTTAAAATGATGGAATATCTGTCTTGGGACTTTGGGTGTGTTGGTGTATAAGGAAATAATCCAGTGGTTTATAGAGCAGCTCTGGAGAAGTTTAATATGTCTGAGACTTTTATGAAAGTTTTGGGGTGTTTTCTTATTATCTTTTTATTTTCTTTCTCCATTCCCTCCTCTCCAGAACCATGACACTCCATGCTTCATGAGTGGAAATATAAGAGGCAAAGAGATTCTTGTGTATGACAGAGAACTGCTTGATTTGGATAAGTAGTAAAAATAAAGCAATAAGATGTTTTGAGTGGTGAACTTGGGGGAAAATTAATCTAGAGTGGGGAATATCACTGTGTTTCAAGCTGGTCCAAAGGAGGTACTGGGTCTTTGAAGAACTTTCTCATGACTGAAGAGCCATAATTCCATGTACTTAGCCTGAAGTGGCTTGGAAGAGCAAAATCTTGGCATGTTCTTAGTTATGCAACTGTGTTGAGCCCTCTAGTAGGCACTTGGGTACCCTCTGGGTTTATATTCCATAATATGAGAGAGGAGTTTGTCCTCTTCATCTTACTTTGAGGTTCAAATAAAACTGAAAAGTTGAAAGGAAGCTCTGTTAGAATGGCAGTGTTGGAGTTGATAACGAGCCAAAAACATGACAAATAATTCAATTTCCATTAGTTTTGATAGAAAAAGAGATTGTTCCAAGTTTACTCAAGCAGAGTCCAGAGATTTCCAGTCAACCTGACATGAGGAATTGTGAAGAACTTTGGGAATTCAGCAAATTTTGGGTGAACCTGCACTGAGTTTTGTGTTCTGTTTATTACATACCTGAAAATAAAAGTTTGACCAAGGCCTTGCCAAAACTGATCAGTTTTGGAGAGTCCTGATGAGTTGTGCTGTGACCTCTGTATTTTATTACCAGTTATTTACTGAATGTGGTTGGAAATACTTTGTGGCAGTTACTAAAATAGGAAGTTGTTCAGCATTATGATTTAAGTTTCCTATTTTAAGCAAGTGGTTTGGTTTTCTGCTTGGTGAGAGCTCCAGCTCTTGATCTATACTGCTAAACTTTTGAGGTTTGGGTCTTTTTTTTTTTTTTCCTCTTCCCCCTCAAAGCAATATGATTGTTTAAAATGATTTTTAAACATGAGGCAGGTGGGGATATTTAAGAAACAAACACAACTCCTCTTATAATAATGACAGCTGAATATTAAGTAAGGACTTCTTGTAGCTCTCAACATTTTTCTCTGTGCTCTTGTGCTCCCTCTACTGACTCTGCACCTGGGAATGACAGCTGCTGGAGCAAAGAACTTTCCTGTTGACATTGCTGGGGAAAAAAATAAGTAAACCTGCCTTAAATGTAGATTTCTATGTTGTTTTTTATTCTACTTTAGCGTTGGAAACACAGGAGGGAAAATAAGGCATCAAAAGTCCCATGAAACTTCAGCAAAGTTCAGCAAGTTCTTCAGAGCACTTAGTGAAATTAATAGTCAAATTTTGATGCTGGAATTACTCTGACTTTTCACTCCAGTGACTGAAAAGCTTTGAATTTATAAGCATGTAAGCCCAAAATAACATGTTCTGACCTGAACAATCAACACAATCCACATGAATTAACACAAGTATTATATAAAATGTGACTGATTCTATTGAGGTATTTTACCTGAGCACAGTTCTGATATTTTCCTCTATGTGGTCAAAAGCTTGAAAGGTTCTTGATTTCAGCTCTAGAATTGGAGACATTGGAAGGTGTTTTCAGTTCAAATTGTTCATTTCAATTCTGACTTAAATTTCAATTTCAATAGCTTGAAAAATAAAGCACATTTTCCACTTGTTTTCCTTCACCTTTGTATGTAATTTTTACCCTGGGTCAATGAATGTTGATGGAATTAATTCTGGAAATGAGTACTTTGCAAATGGGAATGGCAAATCTGTCCTTGAGTTATAGGTGGCACATCTGAACTTCCATTTTTCATCTGTAATTCTTGTTAATTTTTCTGTGAAATTATTAATTGTATGAGTTTGTTACCAGTAAGATCATGTGAAACTCATCTTTATTTTCATGGAATCATAGAATGGTTGGAAGGGAGCTCTGGAGTTTGAGTCCAACCCCTCTATATTAAAGAAATAAAAATAAATATATATTTAATTTGTTTTTTGACACAAATATCCATGTTGTCCAGTCCTGCTGTGCTGGGACTGGCTGAAGGGCCACCCTGGGTGGTTCTCAGTCAGCCAGAGGTGAAGATTCACTGCAGATGCTGTACTAATGTCATGTGCAGTGACCAGCTTGAAGTGTGAACCTGTCACTTGCTTAATGCTTTGCCATCCAGAAGGCATCCCAAATTGCTCTTCCCTTTTAAACCCTGCTGGTAACCAGTAGTTGATGCCAGGGTCACCAACAGATATTTCAATATAATTTTGTCTTGTGTGAGCTAAGCAAAATTTTCTTTATTAATCTCCAAATAGGTACATTCTTGTAGGACTTGAAATATTTAATCTTTAGATCAAGATTACATAAAGATTTAGGAATCTACTTTTGACTTGGCCTACAGGGACTTCTTATGTCTGTATCAGAAATAGTGTGCTACCTGACAGGAGGGTGTAGTGGGGTGGGTGTGACCTCTTCTCATCAGGACTAATGGAAATGGTCTGAAGTTGCCCCAGGGGAGGTTTAGGTGAGATATTGGGAAGAATCTTTCCAGTGAGAGGGTAGTCAGGTGCTGGAATGTGCTGCCCAGGGAGGTGGAGTCACCATCTCTGCAGCTTTTAGATGTGTGGATGAGGCACTTCAGGATGTGATCTGGTGGGATGGTGAGGTTGAAAAAGGCAGGGGTGAGGGAAAGGGGGGAAAAAATATCTTTGAAACTCAGAACTAATGTTTTAGGGTCCCAAACAAGTTGTTTTGATATATGCATCAAAGTTTTCTTGAAATAGGAAATAAATTTGGAACCCCTGAGTTATTTTTCAGGTGGGTCTGGAGTTCTTGGTTTTAATCCTTAATTAATTGTTCTAGATTTCAGGTTTTTCTTCATTTTCAACCTGTAAATGGTGTCAATTTAACAGGCTGCTTAGTTCCACAAGGTAGTGATTCAGAGCTAATTTAGGTGCTGTTGATCCATCTCTGCCCAAGGATGATGGATCCACCTTGATTTGAAAGCCCATTTGATTGACTTGTGCTATGGATCAATACTGCAAATGGTAGATTTCTGTTTCTGGGTAGCAGAATTCCCATCTCACTTCACTGAGACCAGCCTGTGCCCAAAGGAAAACCAGAAGCTGGGCTTTGTCCTGGAATAACAAACTTCCTTGCAGAGCTACAATAATTTCTGCCAAAGGCCTAAAAATCAGCTTTTTTTTTTTTTGGTCTTCATTGCTTTCTTCTTCCTCTTCCAGTAAAAAGTGGGATGTAGAAGAGGCAACAGAAAGAAAGGGTGAGAAAAATTCCTATTATTGGTTGTCAGAATCCACTTTAAGGAATAAATTGCAACATTTCTCCTTTTCCTGTTAGCTATTGCAGATGAGAGATGATTCCTTGATGCACTTGGCTTTATACAAATGTAACTGAGAAACCTGTCAATTCCTCCTCCTTTCAGAGGACTGCTTAATTATAATTGTCAAAGTAATCTGTGGTGATCCTATTTGTTCAGGGAATTTCTGTTTTGACTCCTGTATATTAAGTTTTGCAATTATTTAAACAGCAACAAAGTGGTTCTTTGTTATGACTCCCCCTGATCATAACCTTTATATTGTAAATAATAATAAAAAGTGAGTCATCAATAGTTTGCAGCTTCTTAGCTCTAAGGTGTCTGTAAGAGAAATCAGTGTATTGCCTCCAGGGAGTAGATTAAAGGGAAAATGAGTGTGTTTCTGCTTACTTTCTTGGCTCATTGCTTTATGGATATGTGGGATCTGAAAAATAAATGGTGGTCAAGAAAAGAACAAACACATTTATTAGAGCAGTTAGGAAAAAAAAAAGACACCATTTTGCTCTTTGCCAAGGTCCTTCTGAAGAGCACGTTTGGCAGCTACCAAATGACAGGGCCTGCACAGAGCTGATTTTGACGAAGCCTCTGGGATGTGTTAAAAAGTAAACCAGAGCAAATCACGTACTGGAAAGCATAACTCAATCAAGGAAAAATGTATGATGAAGGGAGACATGGGCAAGGAAAGCTTTGCCAGAGCTCAGGGTAAATATTTGTATCAGTGTGAAGTGAAAGCTTCACATGGCTGATGTCAAGCAGCTGGAATTTTCATTGTTTATAAACTTTTGTTGTTACAGTTGGATTTTGGCAGAAAAGGTACCAAAGAGAGAACGGTTTCCCAGCAAGAAAGTTTTGAGTTTTGATAAAACAGCTTGAACAGATAGGAATCTCAAGATGCAAAAAAAAAAAAAATGTAGATGCCTTCTTTTTGTTGTTTAAATAGCATGGCCTGTGACCACCAGTTGTGTTGTCACGTGGAGCTGACTGGTCCTGCTGGAGATTCCAGTGGTTTGGGTTGTGTGGGCAAATGGAGGCCCTGAGTGGGCCCAGCAGCCTGGTGAAGGTGACTAGCAACCATCAAATTGAGATGTAAAGATTGCTTTAACAACTACAGCTCTCTTGTTCCAAGCCCAGAGTTCACTTTTTCTACAGAGAACCTTGCCAGTATGAGTGAAATATTTTAATGAGAGGAAAAAATAGGATCTACTTGGGGGTTGAACCCAATTCTTTGGGGGTTCTGCCCTCACACCTTACCCCCCCTAATGCACTTTAACTGCAGATATGGGCATTTCTGGTGATATTTTGCACTGTATTTTTTTTCAGTGAGGTGTTTAATAGAATATTTCAAGTATTTGAGAGCTATGTATTTAATTTGTAGGTATTTTTTCATGGGATAATTCTATAAGGTGTGAAGTGGATTTTGCTTATTGGTCTCTCTTGGGTGCATCCTTTTAATAGAGGAGGGAAATGATTTGTACAGAAGTTCAGTCACTTTGAGGAGACTCAAAGTTGGGGGGAGTTCTTGTGATACCCCTTGTCATCTCAACTTCTTCCCAGGCTGATTTCAGCATTTTCTGTGGAGGAATTTCCAGCTGAGCAGGAGGAAGAGGGAAAACAAAGGTATTGTAAAGACTGATGGCAAGAGAGAGGAAAAAAATGAAGAGAAATAAGTAAGTTCAGATCAGTTAAAACTTTGAGCCTGGTGATAAGATTCCCAAATAAGGAGCTATTAAAGGAGTTTGGGTGCTGCTGCAGGGCTGGTGCTGTGTGTGGCTGTCGTGTCCATGTGCTGTGAACTCACAAATGTAAAGATGCTTCAGTTTCCAGAGCTCTGTGGTTTTTTTGGTCCAAGGAAAGCAGGGGCTGTCCCTGCCAAGGAAAAACGGTGCTCTGCAAGAACTTAACAATATTACCCAGCTGCACTAAGAATAGAAATCAAGCCCCTGCTGGTATAATTAAGAAATCTTCACTTCCAGTCCCTGGGCTTTAGAGACCTGGATCACTAACTAATTCCAATTTAGAGAGCTTTTTTGATAAGAGCTTTTGTAAACTAGGAAATAAGCTGAGAATGAAAACTTTTCATTGCAAGTATTTGAGCTACAGGCTCAGCCTGTTCAGTGTTATTTAATGTTTGGTCTGTCCTGGAGGGAAATCAGATATCAGCACTGAATTGAAGGAATACAGAGTACTTGTTCTCCTAAGGGTTTTGTGAAGGGGAAAAAAAAATAATAATAAAAAAGCCATTCATCCATAGTCTCCAATCTTACATTTTGAGGGGGGGAAAAAATATAAATTAAAAAGCAATTTCATTCATAAATGTGGGGCCTGACCATGTGGTCTCATGGCAGAGTGAGTGCCTGGGAGTCCAGGCTGCTCAGAGCTCTGGATAATGTAGGGGCAGAAACTCAGCCTGGGCACAGATGGATGTTTGGATGAATGGAATATCTTCCTTTCTGCAATGTGAGCTCCCCAGTTGATTCTGATCTCATTTGTACTGGGGTGGGAGCTGTGGTAGGGGAGTTGATCTCCTTGACAGTGATAAGAGGGATCAGTGTCACACCTATCCTTTAATTTTACTTCTCCAGAGAAGATTAAATACATATTTATCAATGTATCTTCTAAATGGGAAGCAGTTTGTCAAGGATAAAAAGCCTCTGAAGTTTGAATATATCCAGATTTTTTCTACAGGTGAATACTCTTTATTTTCATTATAGTCTATTTTTAAACTCATCTGTCTTTTTTGTTTTGTTTTGTTCTTCCCTTTGGTGTTGTCTGGGGTTTTTTTTGTGTGTTTTTTTTTTTCTTTTTTTCTTTTTTTAGGGGGGTGTTTGGTTTTTTTTTC